>NC_046138.1:2602441-2604262 GCF_010993605.1 Petromyzon marinus
CAGTATCTCTCTCAGTGTCTCTCTCTGTGTTTCTCTCTTTGTCTCTCTCTCTGTGTCTCTCTGTGTGTCTCTCTGTGTGTCTCTCTCTGTGTGTCTCTCTTTGTGTGTCTCTCTCAGTGTCTCTCTCTGTGTGTCTCTCTGTGTCTATCTGTGTGTATGTCTCTGTGTGTCTCTCTCTGTGTGTCTCTCTCTCTGTGTCTCTCTCTGTGTGTCTCTCTCTGTGTGTCTCTCTCTGTGTGTCTCTCTGTGTCTCTCTCTGTGTTTGTGTCTCTGTGTGTCTCTCTCTGTGTGTCTCTCTCTGTGTTGCTCTCTCTGTGTCTCTGTGTCGCTCTCTCTCTGTGTCTCTCTCAGTGTCTCTCTCTGTGTCTCTCTCTGTGTGTCTCTCTCTGTGTGTCTCTCTCTGTGTGTCTCTCTCTGTGTGTCTCTCTCTGTGTGTCTCTCTCTGTGTGTCTCTCTTTGTGTGTCTCTCTCAGTGTCTCTCTCTGTGTGTCTCTCTGTGTCTATCTGTGTGTATGTCTCTGTGTGTCTCTCTCTGTGTGTCTCTCTCTGTGTGTCTCTCTCTGTGTGTCTCTCTCTGTGTGTCTCTCTCTGTGTGTCTCTCTCTGTGTGTCTCTCTCTGTGTGTCTCTCTCTGTGTTTGTGTCTCTGTGTGTCTCTCTCTGTGTGTCTCTCTCTGTGTCGCTCTCTCTGTGTCTCTGTGTCGCTCTCTCTGTGTCTCTCTCAGTGTCTCTCTCAGTGTCTCTCTCAGTGTCTCTCTCTGTGTCTCTCTCTGTGTCTCTCTCTCTGTGTCTCTCTTTGTGTCTCTGTGTGTCTCTCTCTGTGTGATTATCTCTGTGTGTCTCTCTCTGTGTCTCTCTGTGTGTCTCTCTCTGTGTCTCTCTCTGTGTCTCTCTCTGTGTCTCTCTCTGTGTCTCTCTCTGTGTCTCTCTGTGTGTCTCTGTGTGTCTCTCTCTGTGTGTCTCTCTCTGTGTCTCTCTGTGTGTCTCTCTCTGTGTGTCTCTCTCTGTGTCTCTCTCTGTGTGTCTCTCTGTGTGTGTATGTCTCTGTGTGTCTCTCTCTGTGTGTCTCTCTGTGTGTCTCTCTCTGTGTCTCTCTGTGTGTCTCTCTGTGTGTCTCTCTCTCTGTGTCTCTCTCTGTGTGTCTCTCTCTCTGTCTCTCTCTGTGTCTCTCTCTGTGCCCTTACCCCTCCCCTCCCCAACTAAGAACCCATCTGAAGCAGTCTCGGGCGCCGTGTGGGAGCTTCGTGAGTCGCGCGGATTTAAATGTTGTTTCTTCTCCGAAGGAGGGAGGAGGAGTAGGAGGTGGAGGGAGGAGGAGGAGGAGGAGGAGGGAGGAGGGAGGGAGGGAGGGAGGGAGGAGGGAGGAGGGAGTTGGGAGGGAGTTGGGAGGGAGGAGGGAGGGAGGGGAGGAGGGAGGAGGGAGGGAGGGAGGGAGGGAGGGAGGAGGGAGGGAGGGAGGGAGGAGGGAGGGAGGGAGGAGGGAGGAGGGGGGGAGGGAGGGAGTAGGGAGGAGGGAGGGAGGGAGGAGGGAGGGAGGAGGGACGGAGGAGGGAGGAGGGAGGGAGGGAGGAGGGAGGAGGGAGGAGGGAGGAGGGAGGAGGGAGGGAGGGGAGGGGGGAGGGAGGGAGTAGGGGGGGAGGGGAGTGGAGGGAGTAGGGAGGGAGTGGGGAGGGAGTGGGGAGGGAGTGGGGAGGGAGTGGGGGAGGGAGCTGGGGAGGGAAGTGGTGGGAGGGAGTGGTGAGGAAGGTCGGGAGGGAGGGAGTGGGAGGGAGGGAGTTTGGGAGGGAGGGAGTGGGGAGGGAGGGAGTTGGGGAGGGAGGGAG
>NC_046138.1:2604762-2687262 GCF_010993605.1 Petromyzon marinus
CCCTCTCCCCTCTCCCCCCTCTCCCCCTCTCCCCCCTCCCTCCCCCCCTCCCCCCCTCCCTCTCCCTCCCCCTCTCTCTCCCTCTCCCTCCCCGCTCCCTCTCCCCCCTCCCTCTCCCCTCCCTCCCTCTCCCCCCTCCCTCCCCCTCTCTCTCCTTCCCTCTCCCCCTCTCCCCCTCCCTCTCCCTCCATCTCCCCCTCTCTCTCCCTCCCCCTCTCCCTCCCTCCCCCTCCCCTCTCCCTCCCTCCATCTCCCCCTCTCGATATCATTAATTAAGCCCGCGGTGAGTAGCGCTCGATGGTGAGGACACTGTGGGAATATTCGCGTTTTAATGTAGAATCTCGGGCTAGGCGCGATGCTAATTAAACTTTAGCAGGGTGCTGCTGAGCTGAGATTTAGTTATGTTTTATTTTCATGTCAGAAGCGACCCCCTGGCCATCACAAATGCTAGCAGCTCGACCATGTGGTGGTTTATCATCATCGTCATCATCGTCATCATCGTCATCATCATCATCGTCATCATCGTTATCGTCATCGTCATCGCCATCGTCATCATCATCATCGTCATCATCGTCATCGTCATCATCATCGTCATCATCATCATCGTCATCATCGTTATCATCGTCATCATCTTCGTCACGTGGTAACTCATAGCAGCCACATACTCACAGAGACCCACATAGACCCACACTCATAGAGACCCATACTCATAGAGACCCACACTCATAGAGACCCACAGACTCAGAGTCACATACTCACAGAGACCCACAGAGACCCATACTCAAAGAGACCCACACTCATAGAGACCCACACTCATAGAGACCCACAGACTCAGAGTCACATACTCACAGAGACCCACACAGACCCATACTCACAGAGACCCACACTTTTAGAGACCCACACTCATTGAGACCCACAGACTTAGAGTCACATACTCACAGAGACCCACAGAGACCCATACTCATACAGACTCATACTCACAGAGACCCAGAGACCCATACTCATAGAGACCCACATAGAGCCATACTCATAGAGACCCACAGAGACCCATACTCATAGAGACCCACACTCATAGAGACCCACACTCATAGAGACCCACAGACTCAGAGTCACATACTCATAGAGACCCACAGAGACCCATACTCACAGAGCCCCACACTCATAGAGACCCATACTCATAGAGACCCACACTCATTGAGACCCACACTCATAGAGACCCAGAGACTCAGAGTCACATACTCACAGAGACCAACAGAGACCCATACTCATAGAGACCCACATTCTTAGAGACCCACACTCATAGAGACCCACAGACTCAGAGTCACATACTCACAGAGACCAACAGAGACCCATACTCATAGAGACCCACACTCATTGAGACCCACACTCATAGAGACCCATAGACTCAGAGTCACATACTCACAGAGACCCACACAGACCCATACTCACAGAGACCCACACTCTTAGAGACCCACACTCATAGAGACCCACAAACTCAGAGTCACATACTCACAGAGACGCACAGAGACCCATACTCATACAGACTCATACTCACAGAGACCCAGAGACCCATACTCATAGAGACCCATAGAGACCCATACTCATAGAGACCCACAGAGACCCATACTCATAGAGACCCACACTCATAGAGACCCACAGACTCAGAGTCACATACTCATAGAGACCCACAGAGACCCATACTCACAGAGCCCCACACTCATAGAGACCCATACTCATAGAGACCCACACTCATAGAGACCCGTACTCATACAGACTCATACTCATAGAGACCCAGATAGACCCACACTCATAGAGACCCATAGAGACCCATACCCATTAGAGACCCACACTCATAGAGACCCATACAGATTCATACTCATAGTGACCCAGATAGACCCACACTCATAGAGACCCACAGAGACCCATACTCATAGAGACCCACAGAGACGCACACTCATAGAGACCCACAGAGACCCATACTCAGAGACCCACAGAGACCCAAACTAATAGAGACCCACAGAGACCCACACTCATAGAGACCCACAGAGACCCAAACTCATTGAGACCCACAGAGACCCACACTCATAGAGACCCACAGAGACCCATACTCAGATACCCACAGAGACCCACACTCATAGAGACCCACAGAGAACCATACTCAGAAACCCACAGAGACCCATACTCATAGAGACCCACAGAGACCCATACTCATAGAGACCCACAGAGACCCATACTCATAGAGACCCACAGAGACCCATACTCATAGAGACCCACAGAGACCCATACTCATAGAGACCCACAGAGACCCATACTCATAGAGACCCACAGAGACCCACACTCATACAGACCCACAGAGACCCACACTCATAGAGACCCACAGAGACCCAAACTCATTGAGACCCACAGAGACCCACACTCTTAGAGACCCACAGAGACCCATACTCAGATACCCACAGAGACCCACACTCATAGAGACCCACAGAGAACCATACTCAGAAACCCACAGAGACCCATACTCATAGAGACCCACAGAGACCCATACTCATAGAGACCCACAGAGACCCATACTCATAGAGACCCACAGAGACCCATACTCATAGAGACCCACAGAGACCCATACTCATAGAGACCCACAGAGACCCATACTCATAGAGACCCACAGAGACCCACACTCATACAGACCCACAGAGACCCACACTCAGAGACCCATACTCATAGGTAGTCAACATCTCCTAGCCACCGTGATGATGATGATGATGAGAGAGAGAGAGACACAGACTCCAAATATACAGCAGCAGCAGGCAACGTCAGGGTTTCGGGCTCGAACCCACGACCTCGTGCGTACCAGGCGAGGTAGTTAACATCTCCTAGCCACCGAGGCTGCTCCTGATTTGCCATCGCCTCTGCGGAGATGTAAATTCATATCCACAACTCCGCAGGGATGCGGTGATCCAGTTTCTCCGCGGTCTGCATTCAATTGTGATTTAAAACAAGTGCTCGTATGTGTGTGTGCTCGTGTGTGTGTGCGTGTGTGGAGGAGGCTCGTGAAGGACGCTATTGGGCAATTGGAGGCAGTCGCCCTCCAAAAACAACGGAGGGCGGAGGAGCGACGCTCACAACAACGAGCGGGGCGCCGGGTGGCTAAAGCACAGCGGGTTGGCACAGTAGGGGGCACAGGTGGTGCACCAGACAGTCATCTCAGTCAGTCGACCCGTGGCACCTGCTGGGTCTGCCCCCGTGACCTCCTGCCAGCGGGCGTTCGACACTTCACGTGGCCTCAAGGTGCACATGGCCTGGCACAAGCGTCGTGGTGACGTCACCGCCACTTAGTGGAGAATGGCGGTTGTTGTTGTGTGTGCGTGCCCCGTACTGTGCCAACCTGCTGTGCTTTAGCCACCCGGCGCTCCGCTCGGTGTTGTGAGCGTCGCTCCTCCGCCCTCCGTTGTTGTTGGAGGGCGACTGCCTCCAACTGCCCAGTAGCGTCCTTCACGAGCCTCCTCTACAGAGGCCGATCTTGACACCGCTGGTACCAGTCATCGGCAAGTCCACTCAGCTCCACGTCCTCCTGTACCACATCACTCCATCTCTTCTCTAGCCCGTGCCGCGCCCGTTTAGCCCCCTCGATCCGGCCGAGCAAAAGCTGTTTCAGCATGCGGTGGCTGGGCAATGCGGGCTACATGACCCAGCCAACGAAGCCTTGCCTGCCGGAGGAGCTCACCGATGGGACCGTGCCCAGATCTTTCAAGGATTTGTGAGCTCCTCACACAGTGATCCGGCCTGGTTAAACCCAGGATGGATCGTAGGCAGGCAAGCCTCAATGTTTCTAAGATGTTCCATTACGGGGGTCCACGTTTTGCAAGCGTAGAGAAGGGAGGAAATGACTGTGGCCGAGAAGACCTGAAGCTTAGTGCGGAGCGACAGACCCGGTAGCTTCCACACAGCGTTACGCAACCGATGAACATATATTGCCGCTCGACTGATTCGGAGTGAAACCTCTGCTGTCAAACTGGAGCCGGTCATGAGCACACCGCCCAGGTATGGGAAACTCTCCACTCTATCCACAACTGCCCCATCACCGATTAAGAGTTGTGGGGGTGGAGTGTCCGATGGTACAAAATACCCAGGCAGGTGCTTGATGGCAAGGCCCCACCTCTCAGTGGCAAACTCCAGGTTCAGCAGCAGCGCCTCCAACTCCTCCTCTGAATGAGCATCAATCACAAGATCATCGGTCATGAGCAGCACTGCCCACCACCAACCAACCAACACCACCGGTGACGATTATCTGAATCGGTACGGGGCCTCCCCTAGGTCGACTCAGCCTCAAACGAGTAACCTGGTTTGCGGCGTGCAGTAAACATCGTCACTGGGGAGACAAAGACGGCCGGGCGTGCGTGGTGCTGGCCACCCACCCCCAACGGCACTTGCCCCTACAGCTTGTTAGAGGCTACACGGGGGATCTTTGTCTGTGTATAGGCGCTGCTGCTACTCGCTACTAACAGCACTTGCCCCAACAGTCTGTTAGAGGCTACACGGGGGATCTTTGTCTGTGTATAGGTGCTGCTGCTACTCGCTAACAGCACTTGCCCCTACAGCCTGTTAGAGGCTACACGGGGGATCTTTGTCTGTGTATAGGCGCTGCTGCTGCTACTCGCTAACAGCACTTGCCCCTGCCGCCTGTTAGAGGCTACACGGGGGATCTTTGTCTGTGTATAGGTGCTGCTGCTACTCGCTACTAACAGCACTTGCCCCTACAGCCTGTTAGAGGCTACACGGGGGATCTTTGTCTGTGTATAGGCGCTGCTGCTACTCGCTACTAACAGCACTTGCCCCAACAGTCTGTTAGAGGCTACACGGGGGATCTTTGTCTGTGTATAGGTGCTGCTGCTACTCGCTAACAGCACTTGCCCCTACAGCCTGTTAGAGGCTACACGGGGGATCTTTGTCTGTGTATAGGCGCTGCTGCTGCTACTCGCTAACAGCACTTGCCCCTGCAGCCTGTTAGAGGCTACACGGGGGATCTTTGTCTGTGTATAGGTGCTGCTGCTACTCGCTACTAACAGCACTTGCCCCTACAGCCTGTTAGAGGCTACACGGGGGATCTTTGTCTGTGTATAGGTGCTGCTGCTACTCGCTACTAACAGCACTTGCCCCTACAGCCTGTTAGAGGCTACACGGGGGATCTTTGTCTGTGTATAGGTGCTGCTGCTACTCGCTAACAGCACTTGCCCCTACAGCCTGTTAGAGGCTACACGGGGGATCTTTGTCTGTGTATAGGCGCTGCTGCTACTCGCTACTAACAGCACTTGCCCCTAGAGTATGTGAGAGGCTACACGGGGGATCTTTGTCTGTGTATAGGCGCTGCTGCTACTCGCTACTAACAGCACTTGCCCCTAGAGTATGTGAGAGGCTACACGGGGGATCTTAGTCTCTTTGTGCGGTTGTGTGAGGTCATTCATCACTCACGGTTGGGCCCACGTGACCTGGCGTTAGAAATACGCGGCAGTGGTAGTCCAGCAGCTGCCACGGATTTTTACATGACAGCAGGTTGGTGGTGGTGATGATGATGGTGGTGGTGGTGATGGTGATGATGATGGTGGTGGTGATGATGGTGGTGATGGTGGTGGTGATGATGATGGTGGTGGTGGTGATGATGGTGGTGATGGTGGTGGTGATGATGGTGGTGATGGTGGTGATGATGGTGTTGCTGCTGATGGTGGTGATGGTGGTGATGGTGCTGATGATGATGGTGTTGATGATGATGATGCTCGTGCTGATGGTGATGACGTTGATGATGCTGATTATGATGGTGCTGATGATGATGCTGATGGTGATGATGGTGCTGATGATGATGGTGCTGATGATGATGGTGCTGATGATGATGCTGATGGTGATGATGGTACTGATGATGATGGTGCTGATGATGATGGTGCTGTTGCTGCTGCTGATAAACATGATGACAGACGGAGAGAGACACACACATAGAGACACACAGACAGACACAGAGAGAGACAGACAGAGTGACAAACAGACAGAGGGAAAGACAGACAGACAGAGAGAGAGACAGACAGAGAGACACAGAGAGACACAGACAGAGAGAGAGACAGACAGAAAGACAGACAGAGAGACAGACAGAGAGACAGACAGACAGAGAGACAGACAGAGCGACAGGACAGACAGAGAGACACAGACAGAGAGACAGAGAGACACAGACAGAGAGACAGACAGAGACAGAGAGAGACTGACAGAGAGACACAGACAGACAGAGAGAGACAGACAGAGAGAGACAGACAGAGAGACAGACAGAGACAGAGTGAGAGAGACAGAGAGAGACAGCAGAGAGACACAGACAGACAGAGAGAGACAGACAGAGAGAGACAGACTGAGAGAGAGAGACAGACAGAGATACAGACAGAGAGACACAGACAGAGAGACACAGACAGAGAGACAGAGAGACACAGACAGAGAGACACAGACAGAGAGACACAGACAGAGAGACAGACAGAGAGACAGAGAGACACAGACAGAGAGACACAGACAGAGAGACACAGACAGAGAGAGAGACACAGACAGAGAGACACAGACAGAGAGAGAGACACACAGACATAGAGACACATACAGAGAGAGACACAGACAGAGAGACACACATAGAGACACAGACACAGACAGAGAGACACAGACAGAGAGAGAGACACAGACAGAGAGACACAGACACAGAGAGAGAGACACAGACAGAGAGTAACAGACAGAGAGAGACACACAGACAGAGAGACAGAGAGACACAGACAGAGAGACACAGACAGAGAGATACAGATAGAGAGACAGACAGAGAGACACAGAGAGACACATACAGAGAGAGACACAGACAGAGAGACACAGACAGAGAGAGACAGACAGGGAGACACAGACAGAGAGACACAGACAGAGAGACAGACAGAGAGACACTGACAGAGAGAGACACAGACAGAGAGACAGACAGACAGAGAGACAGACAGGGAGACACAGACAGAGAGACACAGACATAGAGACACAGAGAGAGAGACACAGACAAGGAGACAGACAGAGAGACACAGAGAGAGACACACACAGACAAAGAGACACAGACAAAGAGACACAGAGAGAGACACACAGACAGAGAGACACAGACAGAGAGATACAGATAGAGAGACACAGAGAGAGAGACACAGACAGAGAGACACAGAGAGCGAGAGAGACACACACAGACAGAGAGACACAGACAGAGAGATACAGAGAGAGAGACACAGACAGACATGATATCTCTACCTTGCGTGTTCTTCTCTCTCTCTCTGTCTCTCAGTCTATCACCACCGTGGTTTATCCACTGTTGGATGAAGATCACTGTGGTGATGGTGGTGATGATGATGATGAGGATGTCTCTGATCCAAGTGATCCTCGATCACTCTCGTACAGCTATTTGCCATTCTGGATTAAACATGAAAAAAAATCATTCGCCTTCCTCATTTATCAAAGTCTCTTTAATTAAGTTGGGCATTCTAAAGCCTCTTAGCCGCCCTTTTTTATTGTTATTTCGCGTATTTATTGTGTTGTTGCGTGTTGTTGTGTGTGTGTGTGTTCTCCGTTGCTGGCAAATGATTTAGAAGCAGCGTGAAGCAGAATTCGCGGACTAATCCATCGTATTCGTGTGGCAACATTGTGAGTGTACGGGGAGTTGAGATTACGCGGGGATCTGAGAGGTACCCTGAGGTGAGAGTCCTGGGTTCGAGCCCTGGGTCTGGGTGTCTCTCTGTGGGGTTCACGATGGCCGTGTCGGAGACACTGAGAGTCTGGGTTCGAGCCCTGGGTCTGGGTGTCTCTCTCTCTCTCTCTCTGTGGGGTTCACGATGGCCGTGTCGGAGACACTGAGAGCCTGGGTTCGAGCCCTGGGTCTGGGTGTCTCTCTCTCTCAGGGGGTTCACGATGGCCGTGTCAGAGACACTGAGAGTCTGGGTTCGAGCCCTGGGTCTGGGTGTCTCTCTCTCTCTCTGTGGGGTTCACGATGGCCGTGTCGGAGACACTGAGAGTCATGGGTTCGAGCCCTGGGTCTGGGTGTCTCTCTCTCTCTGTGGGGTTCACGATGGCCGTGTCGGAGACACTGAGAGCCTGGGTTCGAGCCCTGGGTCTGGGTGTCTCTCTCTCTCTCTCTGTGGGGTTCACGATGTCCGTGTCGGAGACACTGAGAGTCTGGGTTCGAGCCCTGGGTCTGGGTATCTCTCTGTCTCTGTGGGGTTCACGATGTCCGTGTCGGAGACACTGAGAGTCTGGGTTCGAGCCCTGGGTCTGGGTGTCTCTCTCTCTCTCTGTGGGGTTCACGATGTCCCTGTCGGAGACACTGAGAGTCTGGGTTCGAGCCCTGGGTCTGGGTGTCTCTCTCTGTCTCTCTCACCCAGGGCAGTGTTCACTGTGTTCTGTTGCGGCTCTACGGGGAGGTCTTTGTGTCCTTCCCGTTTCGCACCACCACCACCACCACGTTGATACTCATTCAGCAGTGGATACACCACGGCGCTGATGATTCGACTGAGAGACAGACAGAGGACACACACACGTGGATTAGAGACATCGTCAGCACCACGTTGATCGTCATCTAGCAGTGAATAGACCACGGCTACTGCTGATGCTACTGCTGATGATGCTGCTACTACTGGTGATGACACTGCTGCTGCTGCTGATGATGATGCTGCTGCTACTGATGATGCTGCTGCTGCTACTGATGATGCTGCTGCTGCTACTGATGATGCTGCTGCTGCTACTGATGATGCTGCTGCTACTGCTGATGACACTGCTGCTACTGATGCGACTGCTGATGACACTGCTGCTACTGCTGATGACACTGCTGCTACTGATGCTACTGCTGATGACACTCCTGCTACTGATGACACTGCTGCTGATGATGATGATGCCGCTGCTACTGCTACTGATGATGCTGCTGCTACTGCTGATGACACTGCTGCTACTGATGCGACTGCTGATGACACTGCTGCTACTGCTGATGACACTGCTGCTACTGATGCTACTGCTGGTATTAATGCCGCTGATGCTGCTGCTGAAGCTGCTGCTACTGATGACACTGCTGATGATGATGCTGTTGCTACTACTGCTGATGATGATGCTGCTGCTGCTGATGATAATGCTGCTGCTACTGCTGCTGCTGATGATAATGCTGCTGCTACTGCTGCTGCTGATGATGCTGCTGCTACTACTACTGATGATGCTGCTGCTACTGCTGCTGATGATGCTGCTACTGCTGATGCTGCTGCTGCAACTGATGCTGCTGCTACTGCTGATGCTGCTGCTGCTACTGATGATGATGCTACTGATGATGCTGCTCCTGCTGATGATGCTGCTGCTGCTACTGATGATGATGCTACTACTGCTCATCATGATGCTGCTGCTGATGATGCTGCTGCTACTACTGCTGATGATGCTGCTGCTACTACCGCTGATGATGCTGCTGCTGATGATGCTGCTGCTGATGATGCTGATGATGCTGATGCTGCTGCTGCTATTGCTGCTGATGATTCTGCTGCTGCAACTGATGCTGCTGCTACTGCTGATGCTGCTACTGATGATGATGCTACTGATGATGCTGCTGCTACTGATGATGATGCTACTACTGCTCATCATGATGCTGCTGATGATGATGCTGCTGCTACTACTGTGATGATGCTGCTGCTACTACCGCTAATGATGCTGCCGCTGATGATGCTGCTGCTGATGATGCTGATGATGATGATGCTGCTGATGCTACTACTGCTGATCATGATGCTGCTGCTGATGATGCTGCTACTGATAATGATGCTGCTACTGCTGATGATTATGCTGCTGCTGCTACTGCTGATGATGATACTACTACTGCTGCTGCTGATGTTGTTAGGCTGTACTCAAAGTGATTGGATGGGATGTGGTGGAATTGCGGGTGGGGGTAGAGACTCTGCAGGGCAATTGTGTTCCACCAGCGGCCCTTTTAATTAAATTAGCGCAGAAAGTCGTTCATCAGCGAGACTCGCAGAGAGAGAGAGAGAGCTCATCATTAGCTGTGTGCAGAGAGAGGGGAGAGTGAGGAGAGTGGGGAGAGAGTGGGGGGAGAGTGGGGGGAGAGTGGGGAGAGAGTGGGGAGAGAGAGAGGAGAGAGTGTGGAGAGAGTGGGGAGAGAGTGGGGGGAGAGTGGGGAGAGAGTGGGGAGAGAGTGGGGAGAGAGAGAGAGTGGGGGGAGAGTGGGGAGAGAGTGGGGAGAGAGAGAGAGGGGAGAGTGGGGGGAGAGAGTGTGGAGAGAGTGGGGAGAGAGTGGGGAGAGAGAGAGAGTGGGGAGAGAGTGGGGAGAAAGTGGGGGAGAGTGGGGAGAGAGTGGGGAGAGAGTGGGGAGAGAGAGAGAGGGGAGAGTGGGGAGAGAGTGGGGAGAGAGAGAGAGTGGGGAGAGAGAGAGTGGGGAGAGAGAGAGTGGGGAGAGTGGGGGGAGTGGGGAGAGTGGGGGGAGAGAGAGAGGGGAGAGTGGGGAGAGAGTGGGGAGAGAGAGAGTGGGGAGAGAGTGGGGAGAGTGGGGAGAGATAGGGGAGAGTGGGGGAGAGTGGGGAGAGAGTGGGGAGAGAGTGGGGAGAGAGTGGGGGAGAGTGGGGAGAGTGCGGAGAGAGTGGGGATAGAGTGGGGAGAGAGAGAGAGGGGAGAGTGGGGAGAGAGTGGGGAGAGAGAGAGTGGGGAGAGAGAGAGTGGGGAGAGAGTGGGGAGAGATAGGGGAGAGTGGGGGAGAGTGGGGAGAGAGTGGGGAGAGAGAGGTGAGAGTGGGGAGAGAGTGGGGGAGAGTGGGGAGAGAGTGTGGGGAGAGTGGGGAGAGATTGGGGAGAGTGGGGGGAGAGTGGGGAGAGAGTGGGGAGAGAGTGGGGAGAGAGAGAGATGGGAGAGTGGGGAGAGAGTGGGGGAGAGTGGGGAGAGAGTGGGGGGAGAGTGGGGAGAGATAGGGGAGAGTGGGGGGAGAGTGCAGAGAGAGAGAGTGGGGAGAGTGGGGAGAGAGAGGGGAGAGAGAGGGGAGAGTGGGGGGAGAGTGGGGGGAGAGAGAGGGGAGAGAGTGGGGGGAGAGAGTGGGGGGAGAGTGGGGAGAGAGTGGGGAGAGAGTGGGGAGAGAGAGAGGGGAGAGTGGGGAGAGAGTGGGGAGAGAGAGAGAGTGGGGAGAGAGAGAGAGTGGGGAGAGTGGGGAGAGATAGGGGAGAGTGGGGGAGAGTGGGGAGAGAGTGGGGAGAGAGTGGGGAGAGAGAGAGAGGTGAGAGTGGAGAGAGAGTGGGGGGAGAGTGAGGAGAGAGTGGGGGGAGAGTGGGGAGAGATAGGGGAGAGTGGGGGGAGAGTGGGGAGAGAGTGGGGAGAGAGTGGGGAGAGAGTGGGGAGAGAGAGAGAGAGAGGGGAGAGTGGGGAGAGAGTGGGGAGAGAGAGAGAGTGGGGAGAGAGAGAGTGGGGAGAGTGGGGAGAGATAGGGGAGAGTGGGGGAGAGTGGAGAGAGAGTGGGGAGAGAGTGGGGAGAGAGAGAGAGAGGGAGGTGAGAGTGGGAGAGAGTGGGGGGAGAGTAGACAGAGAGTGGGGGGAGAGTGGGGAGAGATAGGGGAGAGTGGGGGGAGAGTGGGGAGAGAGTGGGGAGAGAGTGGGGGAGAGTGCAGAGAGAGAAGGGAGAGTGGGGAGAGATTGGGGAGAGACTGGGGAGACAGTGGGGGGAGAGTGGGGAGAGAGAGAGAGGGGAGAGTGGGGAGAGAGTGGGGGGAGAGTTGGAATAGTGGGGAGAGAGTGGGGGGAGAGTGCAGAGAGAGAGAGGGGAGAGTGGGGAGAGATTTGGGGAGAGAGTGGGGAGAGAGTGGGGAGAGAGTGGGGGGAGAGTGGGGAGAGAGTGGGGAGACAGAGAGAGAGAGGGGAGAGTGGTGAGAGAGTGGGGGGAGAGTGCAGAGAGAGAGGGGAGAGTGGGGAGAGAGTGGGGGGAGAGTGCAGAGAGATAGGGGAGAGTGCAGAGAGAGAGTGGGGAGAGAGTGAGGGGAGAGTGGGGAGAGAGTGGGGAGAGTGGGGAGAGAGAGGGGGGAGAGAGAGTGGGGGGAGATTGGAGAGAGTGGGGAGAGTGGGGAGAGAGTCGGGGGAGAGTGGGGAGAGAGAGAGAGAGAGGGGAGAGAGTGGGGAGAGAGTGGGGGGAGAGTGGGGGAGAGTGGGGGGAGAGAGGGGAGAGTGGGGGGAGAGTGGGGAGAGTGGGGAGAAAGAGATACACGGAGAGAGAGACACGGGGAGAGAGAAAATTTTTTTGTGTTGGGTCTTTCATTTAAAAGGGGGGGGGGGGGGTGTTACATAAAGCAAATAAATTAAAAAAACGAAATGATGAACGGAGCAAAGTGCCGACTACACCGAGCATCTTCTTGTTTCCTCTGATTGTAAAAAAAGAGAGACACGGGGAGAGAGAGACACGGGGAGAGAGAGACACGGGGAGAGAGAGACACGGGGAGAGAGAGAGACACGGGGAGAGAAAGACACGGGGAGAGAGAGACACGGGGAGAGAGTGACACGGGGAGAGAGAGACACGGGGAGAGAGAGACACGGGGAGAGAGAGACACGGGGAGAGAGAAAGACACGGGGAGAGAGAGACACGGGGAGAGAGAGACACGGAGAGAGAGAGAGAGACGGGGAGAGAGAGACACGGGGAGAGAGAGAGACACGGGGAGAGAGAGACACGAGGAGAGAGAGCCACGGGGAGAGAGAGACACGGGGAGAGAGAAACACGGGGAGAGAGAGACACGGGGAGAGAGAGAAACACGGGGAGAGAAAGACACGGGGAGAGAGATACACGGGGAGAGAGTGACACGGGGAGAGAGAGACACGGGGAGAGAGAGACACGGGGAGAGAGAGACACGGGGAGAGAGACACGGGGAGAGAGAGACACGGGGAGAGAGAGACACGGAGAGAGAGAGAGAGAGACACGGGGAGAGAGAGACACGGGGAGAGAGAGATACACGGGGAGAGAGAGACACGAGGAGAGAGAGCCACGGGGAGAGAGAGACACGGGGAGAGAGAAACACGGGGAGAGAGAGACACGGTGAGAGAGAGAAACACGGGGAGAGAGAGAGACACGGGGAGAGAGAGAGACACGGGGAGAGAGAGACACGGGGAGAGAGACATGGGGAGAGAGAGACACGGGGAGAGAGAGACACGGGGAGAGAGAGAGACACGGGGAGAGAGAGACACGGGGAGAGAGAGACACGGGGAGAGAGAGACACGGGGAGAGAGAGAGAGACACAGAGAGAGACACGGGGAGAGAGAGACACGGGGAGAGAGAGACACGGGGGGAGAGAGAGAGACACGGGGAGAGAGAGACACGGGGAGAGAGAGAGAGACACGGGGAGAGAGAGACACGGGGAGAGAGAGAGAGACACGGGGAGAGAGGGACACGGGGAGAGAGAGACACGGGGAGAGAGAGGACACGGGGAGAGAGAGACACGGGAAGAGAGAGACACGAGGAGAGAGAGCCACGGGGAGAGAGAGACACGGGGAGAGAGAACACGGGGAGAGAGAGACACGGGGAGAGAGAGAAACACGGGGAGAGAAAGACACGGGGAGAGAGAGACACGGGGAGAGAGTGAAACGGGGAGAGAGAGACACGGGGAGAGAGAGACACGGGGAGAGAGAGACACGGGGAGAGAGAAAGACACGGGGAGAGAGAGACACGGGGAGAGAGAGACACGGAGAGAGAGAGAGACACGGGGAGAGAGAGACACGGGGAGAGAGAGAGACACGGGGAGAGAGAGACACGAGGAGAGAGAGCCACGGGGAGAGAGAGACACGGGGAGAGATAAACACGGGGAGAGAGAGACACGGGGAGAGAGAGAAACACGGGGAGAGAGAGAGACACGGGGAGAGAGAGAGACACGGGGAGAGAGAGACAGGGGGAGAGAGACATGGGGAGAGAGAGACACGGGGAGAGAGAGACACGGGGAGAGAGAGAGACACGGGGAGAGAGAGAGACGGGGAGAGAGAGACACGGGGAGAGAGAGACACGGGGAGAGAGAGAGAGACACAGAGAGAGACACGGGGAGAGAGAGACACGGGGAGAGAGAGACACGGGGGGAGAGAGAGAGACACGGGGAGAGAGAGACACGGGGAGAGAGAGAGACACGGGGAGAGAGAGACACGGGGAGAGAGAGAGAGACACGGGGAGAGAGGGACACGGGGAGAGAGAGACACGGGGAGAGAGAGACACGGGGAGAGAGAGACACGGGGAGAGAGACACAGAGAGAGAGAGACGGGGAGAGAGAGACACGGGGAGAGAGAGAGACACGGGGAGAGAGAGAGACACGAGGAGAGAGAGCCACGGGGAGAGAGAGACACGGGGAGAGAGAAACACGGGGAGAGAGAGACACGGGGAGAGAGAGAAACACGGGGAGAGAAAGACACGGGGAGAGAGAGACACGGGGAGAGAGTGACACGGGGAGAGAGAGACACGGGGAGAGAGAGACACGGGGAGAGAGAGACACGGGGAGAGAGAAAGACACGGGGAGAGAGAGACACGGGGAGAGAGAGACACGGAGAGAGAGAGAGACACGGGGAGAGAGAGACACGGGGAGAGAGAGAGACACGGGGAGAGAGAGACACGAGGAGAGAGAGCCACGGGGAGAGAGAGACACGGGGAGAGAGAAACACGGGGAGAGAGAGACACGGGGAGAGAGAGAAACACGGGGAGAGAGAGAGACACGGGGAGAGAGAGAGACACGGGGAGAGAGAGACACGGGGAGAGAGACATGGGGAGAGAGAGACACGGGGAGAGAGAGACACGGGGAGAGAGAGAGACACGGGGAGAGAGAGACACGGGGAGAGAGAGACACGGGGAGAGAGAGACACGGGGAGAGAGAGAGAGACACAGAGAGAGACACGGGGAGAGAGAGACACGGGGAGAGAGAGACACGGGGAGAGAGAGAGAGACACGGGGAGAGAGAGACACGGGGAGAGAGAGAGACACGGGGAGAGAGAGACACGGGGAGAGAGAGAGAGACACGGGGAGAGAGGGACACGGGGAGAGAGAGACACGGGGAGAGAGAGACACGGGGAGAGAGAGACACGGGAAGAGAGAGACAAGGGGGGAGAGAGACACGGGGAGTGAGAGTGACACGGAGAGAGAGAGACACGGGGAGAGAGAGACACGGGGAGAGAGGGACATGGGGAGAGAGAGACACGGAGAGAGAGACACGGGGAGAGAGAGACACGGGGAGAGAGAGAGACACGGGGAGAGAGAGACACGGGGAGAGAGACACGGGGAGAGAGACACGGGGAGAGAGGGACACGGGGAGAGAGAGAGACATGGGGAGAGAGAGAGACACGGGGAGAGAGAGACACGGGGAGAGAGAGACACGGGGAGAGAGAGAGACACGGGGAGAGAGAGAGACATGGGGAGAGAGAGACACGGGGAGAGAGGGACACGGGGAGAGAGAGACACGGGGAGAGAGAGACACGGGGAGAGAGAGACACGGGGGGAGAGAAACACAGGGAGAGAGAGACACGGGGAGAGAGAGAGAGACACGGGGAGAGAGACACGGGGAGAGAGAGAGACACGGTGAGAGAGGGACACGGGGAGAGAGAGACACGGGGAGAGAGAGACACGGGGAGAGAGAGACACGGGGATAGAGGGACATGGGGAGAGAGAGACACGGGGAGATAGAGACACGGGGAGAGAGAGACACGGGGAGAGAGAGATACACGGCGAGAGAGAGACACGGGGAGAGAGAGACACGGGGAGAGAGAGAGACACGGGGAGAGAGAGACACGGGGAGAGAGACATGGGGAGAGAGAGACACGGGGAGAGAGAGACACGGGGAGAGAGAGAGACACGGGGAGAGAGAGACACGGGTTGAGAGAGACACGGGGAGAGAGAGAGACACGGGGAGAGAGAGAGAGACATGGGGAGAGAGAGAGACACGGCGAGAGAGAGAGACACGGGGAGAGAGAGACACGGGGAGAGAGAGACACGGGAAGAGAGAGACACGGGGAGAGAGAGACACGGGGGAGAGAGAGACACGGGGAGAGAGGGACACGGGGAGAGAGAGACACGGCGAGAGAGAGACACGGGGAGAGAGAGACACGGGGAGAGAGAGACACGGGGTGAGAGAGACACGGGGAGAGAGAGAGACACGGGGAGAGGGAGACACGGGGAGAGAGGGACACGGGGAGAGAGAGACAGGGGGAGAGAGAGACACGGGGAGAGAGAGACACGGGGAGAGAGAGAGAGACATGGGGAGAGAGAGAGAGACACGGCGAGAGAGAGACACGGGGAGAGAGAGACACGGGGAGAGAGAGACACGGGAAGAGAGAGACACGGGGAGAGAGAGACACGGGGAGAGAGAGACACGGGGAGAGAGAGACACGGGGAGAGAGGGACACGGGGAGAGAGAGACACGGGGAGAGAGACACGGGGAGAGAGAGACACGGGGAGAGAGAGACACGGGGAGATAGAGACACGGGGAGAGAGAGACACGGGGAGAGAGGGACACGGGGAGAGAGAGACACGGGGAGAGAGATACACGGGGAGAGAGAGAGACACGGGGAGAGAGAGAGACATGGGGAGAGAGAGACACGGCGAGAGAGAGACACGGGGAGAGAGAGACACGGGAAGAGAGAGACATGGGGAGAGAGAGACACGGGGAGTGAGAGTGACACGGAGAGAGAGACACGCGGAGTGAGAGTGACACGGAGAGAGAGACACGGGGAGAGAGAGACACGGGGAAAGAGAGACACGGGGAGAGAGAGAGAGACATGGGGAGAGAGAGAGAGACACGGCGAGAGAGAGACACGGGGAGAGAGAGACACGGGGAGAGAGAGACACGGGAAGAGAGAGACACGGGGAGAGAGAGACACGGGGAGAGAGAGAGACACGGGGAGAGAGAGACACGGGGAGAGAGGGACACGGGGAGAGAGAGACACGGGGAGAGAGACACGGGGAGAGAGAGACACGGGGAGAGAGAGACACGGGGAGATAGAGACACGGGGAGAGAGAGACACGGGGAGAGAGGGACACGGGGAGAGAGAGACACGGGAAGAGAGAGACATGGGGAGAGAGAGACACGGGGAGAGAGAGAGACACGGGGAGAGGGAGACACGGGGAGAGAGGGACACGGGGAGAGAGAGACATGGGGAGAGAGAGACACGGGGAAAGAGAGACACGGGGAGAGAGAGAGAGACATGGGGAGAGAGAGAGAGACACGGCGAGAGAGAGACACGGGGAGAGAGAGACACGGGGAGAGAGAGACACGGGTAGAGAGAGACACGGGGAGAGAGAGACACGGGGAGAGAGAGACACGGGGAGAGAGAGACACGGGGAGAGAGGGACACGGGGAGAGAGAAACACGGGGAGAGAGATACACGGGGAGAGAGAGAGACACCGGGAGAGAGAGAGACACGGGGTGAGAGAGACACGGGGAGAGAGAGACACGGGGAGAGAGACACGGGGAGAGAGAGACACGGGGAGAGAGAGAGACATGGGGAGAGAGAGAGACACGGGGAGAGAGAGACACGGGGAGAGAGGGACACGGGGAGAGAGAGACACGGGGAGAGAGAGACACGGGGAGAGAGAGACACGGTGAGAGAGAGACACGGGGAGAGAGACACGGAGAGTGAGAGTGACACGGGGAGAGAGACACGGGGAGAGAGAGACACGGGGAGAGAGAGACACGGGGAGAGAGAGAGACACGGAGAGTGAGAGTGACACGGAGAGAGAGACACGGGGAGAGAGAGACACGGGGAGAGAGAGACACGGGGAGAGAGAGACACGGGCGGAGAAGGACACTGGGAGAGAGAGACACGGAGAGAGAGACACGGGGAGAGAGAGACACGGGGAGAGAGAGACACGGAGAGAGAGAGAGACACGGTGAGACCGTGATACGGAGAGAGAGACACTGGGAGAGAGAGAGACACGGGGAGAGAGAGACATGGGGAGAGAGAGACACGGGGAGAAAAAATAATAATTGTTGGGTCTTTCATTTAAAAGGGGGGGAGGGGGTGTTACATAAAGCAAAGCATTAAAAAAAAACAAAAAAACCGAAATGATGAACGGAGCAAAGTGCCGACTACACCGAGCATCTTGTTTCCTCTGATCGTAAAAAAGAGAGTGGGGGGTAGAGAGAGATGAGAGAGAGGGGAGAGAGGGAAGAGAGGGGAGAGTGTCCACCTACCAACACCCCCTACAGCCCTGTTAGAGGCTACACGGGGAATCTTTGTCTGTGTATAGGCGCTGCTACTCGCTAACAGCACTTGCCCCGACAGTCTGTTAGAGGCTACACGGGGGATCTTTGTCTGTGTATAGGTGCTGCTACTCGCTACTAACAGCACTTGCCCCTACAGCCTGTTAGAGGCTACACGGGGGATCTTTGTCTGTGTATAGGCGCTGCTACTCGCTACTACTAACAGCACTTGCCCCTACAGCCTGTTAGAGGCTACACGGGGGATCTTTGTCTGTGTATAGGCGCTGCTACTCGCTAACAGCACTTGCCCCTGCAGTCTGCTATAGGCTACACGGGGGATCGTTGTCTGTGTATAGGCGCACTTGCCCCAGCAGTCTGCTAGAGGCTACACGGGGGATCTTTGTCCGTGTATAGGCGCTGCTACTCGCTACCACTAGCCCCTAACAGACTGTTGGGGCAAGTGCTGTTAGCGAGTAGCAGCGCCTATACACAGACAAAGATCCCCCGTGTAGCCTCTAACAGACTGTTGGGGCAAGTGCTGTTAGTAGTGTAGGGGTGCTATGGGGGGGAGTGAACACATGGCACGGGTAGGTTGTGGTTCACCCCAACACATTGGTGGCTACAACAACGTCCGCTAAGGCTCCACACCCCCTGTGGGTATAAAGTGCACGGGGGGTGGGGTGTGGGAGGGAGCCAGGGAGCTCGGGGCAGAGCGTTGGGCCCCGAGGCTGAAGCAACCGGTGAAGAAAGAAGGCCAGCTGGGATAGACCCTGGGACTCCTGTGACCGCTGCCCTTCGCAGGGCCGGTACAGCAAGCCAGTGGCGCGGCCCCAGAGGCCCCAGAGGCCCCAGCGCCCCAGGAGTCCTTCTTCTAAGGGCCTGTCCGGTCGGCGAGGTGTGCCGAGATTTGTGCCCTAACCAGGGCCAGATGATCTGATGGCCTCCCTTAGAGCCCTACCCGGAGGGACTGGGAGCCTAGAGCTTAGGCTTTAGAGAGCCCTGGGTGTGTGTGTGTTCCTGAGTTGTACGGGTGGAGGGACCGCTACCCCTTTTCTAGTGTAACCCTTGCTAAGGTTTAAATAAAGAGTGCTGCTTCTACTCCGCCGTCTCCGTGTCCTGGAACCCACTACAGTAGTAGTAGTGGCGAGTAGCAGCAGCGCCTATACACAGACAAAGATCCCCCGTGTAGCCTCTAACAGACTGCTGGGGCAAGTGCTGTTAGTAGTAGCGAGTAGCAGCGCCTATACACAGACAAAGATCCCCCGTGTAGCCTCTAACAGGCTGTAGGGGCAAGTGCTGTTAGTAGCAGCGAGTAGCAGCGCCTATACACAGACAAAGATCCCCCGTGTAGCCTCTAACAGACTGCTGGGGCAAGTGCTGTTAGTAGTAGCAGCAGCACCTATACACAGACAAAGATCCCCCGTGTAGCCTCTAACAGACTGTAGGGGCAAGTGCTGTTAGTAGTAGCAGCAGCACCTATACACAGACAAAGATCCCCCGTGTAGCCTCTAGCAGACTGTTGGGGCAAGTGCTGTTAGTTGCAGCGAGTAGCAGCGCCTATACACAGACAAAGATCCCCCGTGTAGCCTCTAACACACTGCAGGGGCAAGTGCTGTTAGTAGTAGCGAGTAGCAGCAGCACCTATACACAGACAAAGATCCCCCGTGTAGCCTCTAACAGACTGCAGGGGCAAGTGCTGTTAGTAGTAGCGAGTAGCAGCGCCTATACACAGACAAAGATCCCCTGTGTAGCCTCTAACAGACTGTAGGGGCAAGTGCTGTTAGTAGTAGCGAGTAACAGCGCCTATACACAGACAAAGATCCCCTGTGTAGCCTCTAACAGACTGCTGGGGCAAGTGCGCCTATACACAGACAAAGATCCCCCGTGTAACCTCTAACACACTGCAGGGGCAAGTGCTGTTAGTAGTAGCGAGTAGCAGCAGCACCTATACACAGACAAAGATCCCCCGTGTAGCCTCTAACAGACTGCAGGGGCAAGTGCTGTTAGTAGTAGCGAGTAGCAGCAGCACCTATACACAGACAAAGATCCCCCGTGTAGCCTTTAGCAGACTGTTGGGGCAAGTGCTGTTAGTAGTAGCGAGTAGCAGCGCCTATACACAGACAAAGATCCCCCGTGTAGCCTCTAACACACTGCAGGGGCAAGTGCTGTTAGTAGTAGCGAGTAGCAGCGCCTATACACAGACAAAGATCCCCCGTGTAGCCTCTAACAGACTGCAGGGGCAAGTGCTGTTAGTAGTAGCGAGTAGCAGCGCCTATACACAGACAAAGATCCCCCGTGTAACCTCTAACAGACTGTAGGGGCAAGTGCTGTTAGTAGTAGCGAGTAGCAGCAGCACCTATACACAGACAAAGATCCCCCGTGTAGCCTCTAACAGACTGCTGGGGGTGTTGGCGGGTGACAATTTTCCCCTCTCTGCCTCTCCCCAACTCTCACCCCACTCTCTCCCGTTGCTCTTCCATCTCTCCCCACCCTCTCCTCTCTCTCCCCATCTCTCTCTAACTCTCTCCCCAACTCTCACCCCATCTCTCTCCCCATCTCTCTCTAACTCTCTCCCCAACTCTCACCCCACTCTCTCCCCATCTCTCTCTAACTCTCTCCCCTCTCTCACCCCACTCTCTCCCACCCCACTCTCTCCCCATCTCTCTCTAACTCTCTCCCCAACTCTCACCCCACTCTCTCCCCATCTCTCTCCCCATCTCTCTCCCCAACTCTCACCCCACTCTCTCCCCATCTCTCTCTAACCCTCTCCCCTCTCTCACCCCACTCTCTCCCACCCCACTCTCTCCCCATCTCTCTCTAACTCTCTCCCCAACTCTCACCCCACTCTCTCCCCATCTCTCTCCCCATCTCTCTCTAACTCTCTCCCCAACTCTCACCCCACTCTCTCCCCTTCTCTCTCCCCATCTCTCTCTAACTCTCTCCCCAACTCTCACCCCACTCTCTCCCCATCTCTCTCCCCATCTCTCTCTAACTCTCTCCCCAACTCTCACCCCACTCTCTCCCCTTCTCTCTCCCCATCTCTCTCTAACTCTCTCCCCAACTCTCACCCCACTCTCTCCCCTTACTCTTCCACCTCTCCCCACCCTCTCCTCTCTCTCCCCAACTCCACCCCCCACCTCCCTCTCTATCTTTCTCTGCACACTCACCCCCACTTCCCTCGTGATCTATTATTATTATTATTATTTTCTACCTACGTGACTTTACCGAAATAACTCAAGGGTACAAAGAGTGGAAGTTTTAAAAGTTTGGGGGGGGGCATATCCGGTCGTCGCGACCTTTAAAATGTTTATTTAACCCCCCCCCCTCGATCAGCTAGGGCGGTGCGGTGGGCGAGTGGTCAGTTAGCCCCCCCGGGGAAGACAAAGGCGGCCGTGGAGAGGGTGACGTTGGGGCGGGAGGAGGGGTGCCCGTGAGAATTGAACCACTGCTTAACACGATTTTTGCTCCTGGGTAGTAAGCGTCATTTTACAATTGCTTATGCCTAATAAGTATATATAGATTTTTTTATTTAAAAAAAACCGTCTATTATTCGCCACATGCACGCAACGTTTTCAAATTGACAAAAAAAATGAACATTTCAAAACGTTCGCTGCCCCGCTCACAAAAGCAAAGTTTTGCGGATATTAATAATCGCTTTCTGGAGTTTTAAGGTATAAGCAATTGGAAAATAACACCTCCTAAACCAAGGCACCAACAAATTTACGCGACATTGGAATATATTTGATTGTTACACAGTGAATTATAGTAATAGGTTTTAGCCTTTTAACTGGCACAAAAAACTGACACCTTTATTCAAGGCATCGTGTTTGCAATAACCACAACACAAGCAGTCAAAATGCAAACAAAAGAGACAACTCTGATAATAATATTGGCACTGTCCTTGAATTTGATTGGTCCACACCCGAGACGGCTTTTCTTAGAGCCCTTAAGTCTCCACTGGTGTTGGACCAGAAGACGCCAAACGGCGTACAACTCAAAAACCAGCGCACTATCAGAGTATTGAGGGCTCGGGGTGAGCATTTACATTATGAGACCTCCTTTGCCAGTAACAACATATAGAAATAGTTTTTACCCTTTTAACTGGCACAAAAAACTGACACCTTTATTCAAGGCATCGTGTTTGCAATAACCACAACACAAGCAGTCAAAATGCAAACAAAAAAAGACAACTCTGATAGTGATATTGGCACTGTCCTTGAATTGGATTGGTCCACACCAGAGACGGCTTTTCTTAGAGTCCTTAGTCTTCACTGGTGTTGGACCGGAAGACGCCAAAAGGCGTACAACTCAAAACCAGCGCACTATCAGAGTATTGAGGGCTCGGGGTAAGCCGCTTACATTATGAGACCTCCTTTGCCAGTAACAAAATATAGTAATAGGTTTTTACCCCTTTGATCTGGCACAAAAACTGACACCTTTATTCAAGGGCAATGAGCATGCAGATGTTGTTGCAAACATAACAAGTGGTGGGTTTATCCTTTGGGGCCGTCCATAAATGACGTCACGATTTTTGACCGCCTCCCTCCCCCCCATCGTCACACGAAGTCACAAAAAGTCAGACACCCCCACCCCCCTCAAATATGACGTCACAAAAAAATTAAAACACGCGTCAAATCGCTTTAAACTGTTAGCCATTGGAGCGCGTACTTAATGTGGCGCTGCACTCTGATGTTGCGGGTAGAAAACATTTATCAAAAAGTCCATTTAATCAAGCGGAGCGTGTTGTCTACATTTATTTCAAGTTGCGCGTTCTGATGTGACGTCACATTTCTCAAAACACCCACCACCAACTCGTCACCAATCGTCACCAATGTCTCACCCCCCCCCCCACCCCAACCCCAATCCCCCTAGGTGCGTGACGTCATTTATGGGCGCCCCCTTTCTCTTGAAGTTTGCGTTGAAGATGTTCAAACGCCACAACGGGAATCTCATTGTGAGGCCATCAGCAAGCGTCTGCATCAACCACACACACGCACACACACGCACGGCGCTGGTGTAGTGTTATATAATATATATTATATATATATTTATATATAAACTTCTTTGTGAAGCACGCACTTCTTCGATTCATTCGGTAAAGTCACCACCACGTAGAGAATGAGAATAAAAATAATAAAAATAACACGATAAAATTCTCACGACGTTTCGGTCACAAACGCAAGCGGCCGTACTCTTGAGTTGTGGCCGAAACGTCGTGAGAATTTTAACGTGTTATTTTTATTATTTTTATTCTCATTCTACGTGGGTGGTGACTTTACCCAAAGAACCAAAGCAGATGAATCCTTGCAGTCACGAAAGCTTTGAGTCGAAATTTAAGTGGAACGTGTTGTCCATATTTATTTATAAAGTTGCGCAATTTTGATGTGACGTCACATTTCTCAAACCTCCCCCCCACCACCTCCTCCTCGTCACAAATCGTCACCAATGTCTGACCCCGCCCCCCCCCCTCCCCTAGGTGCGTGACGTCATTTATGGACGGCCCCTAAGGCAGTGACTTGCCCTACCCCCGCCTACGCATCTTCGTTCACAGCATAGTTTAATTTCATAGTTGTTTCATTTATGTTGGTATATCCCTGTGAGCCACTCGGCTCTTGAATCGGGTGCGACCGCTTCAAACAAAAAAAAACTAAAACATGAACAAGAAAAAAACATCTTAGAGTGATATCCTTTGGTTCTCTCGGTAAGGTCACGTAGAGAATGAGAATAAAATAATAAAATAACACGATAAAATTCTCACGACGTTTCGGCCACAAAGCAAGCGGACGTTTGTGGCCGAAACGTCGTGAGAATTTTATCGTGTTATTTTATTATTTTTATTCTCATTCTACGTGGGTGGTGACTTTACCGAAAGAACCAAAGAAGATGAATCCTTGCAGTCACGAAAGCTTTAAATAGAAGCACGCACTGTTTATTACATTCCCTTCTGCACAGTCCCTAACACACACACACACAATGGGGTATACGGTCCCATTAGCCGATGCCTAAGGATAGTTCCATAGTTTAGTTTCCATAGTTTCATTTATGTTGGTATAGCCCTGTGGGCCATTCGGCTCTTGAATCGGGTGCAACCACAACAAACTAAAACACGAACAAGAAAAAACATCTTAAAGTGACTACGTGTTGACTGTGCAAACAGAAAATCCAGGAAAAAAACATCAAAATATTCCTGAAATAGCACCGTACACCAACGCTGTGTGCTAAAAATCCCAGTGGGATGCAAGTCAAAATAACAACAACAACCACAAGAAAACTAAGATTAAGGCCACCAGTCTAACTCCGTACTACAATAAACAAAAACATGGCCAAACCCCCCCCCCCCCCAAAAAAACGTTTTCGAAATCACCAAAAATAAAAGCCATAAATGCATTGTAACACTGATCGTAGGGACTGCGACCGAATTTTTTTAACAATAAACTTACGTAAATAAATTATAACACCAAAATCTAGAGCCATAATTTAAGGCCACTGAATAAGCAGTGGCAGCTAGGGGTTGTACAACTCCTCTAGAGCAGTTGAGGAGGTGTGGCCTACGGACTCGGCGGGACCACTCTGCTGCTGCTGCTGACTCGTTCAAACATCAGACGCCGGGAGTGTTGTGCTGCTAGCTATGGCTACAGGTTTTTGTCACACGTGTTTTATATATACATCTCGTTTATTGTCAAATTTAAAATCGCAGTCGCTACGATTGCTGTTGTTACATTGTTTTCATAGCTTTGTGTTGGCGGTTAATCTAAATTGTCTTATGGCTACTCATTGCTTTTTTTTTTCGGTAAAGTAACGCATGTAGAAATACATTAAAATTATATTAAAACAAAAAAGCAATCACGACGTTTTAATATAATTTTAATGTATTTCTACATACGTGACTTTACCGAAAAAAACCAATGAGTAATTTTATGCAGTCACGAAAGCTTTAACACTTTATTGTCTTATGGTTGTTTGTTGTTGTTGTTGGCTTGCACCACGTGGATTTTTGCACGCGGCGTTTTAATAAGGTTTTTTTTTTCGTGTGTGTGTTTTATATTTGCCGGTTTATCCCAGGATGTTTCTGTCGCGCGCCGTCGCTTTAAGATATTTCTCTGTTCAAATTTTTGTTTGTTACGGTTGCACTCGACACAAGAGCCGCATGGCTCACAGGGCTGTACCTAATAAATGAAACTTGAAACTTGAAACTCATGAGTCGCCCGCTAACCTCAGCGTCCTCCGGCTGGAACCTAGGGGAGGCTAGCGAGACCCACCGCTGGCTAGGTGGGACCCCGACCACTGGTCACGCTGAGCCTTAGCCCTTAGAAGGGGCTGGAAGGCTTGGTCCAGGGTCCTGACTATCCAGGACCTATGCTGACCCACCGCTGGCTAGGTGGGACCCCGACCACTGGTCACGCTGAGCCTTAGCCCTTAGAAAGGGGGATGGAAGGCTTGGTCCAGGGTCCTGACTATCCAGGACCTATGCTGACCCACGGCTGGCTAGGTGAGTTCCCGACCACTGGTCACGCTGAGCCTTAGCCCTTAGAAAGTGGCTGGAAGGCTGAGACCCAGAGTCCTGACTGTCCAGGACCTATGCTGACCCACCGCTGGCTAGGTGGGACCCCGACCACTGGTCACGCTGAGCCGTAGCGCTTAGAAAGAGCTGGAAGGCTGGGACCAGGGTCCTGACTATCCAGGACCTATGCTGACCCACTGCTGGCTAGGTGGGACCCCGACCACTGGTCACGCTGAGCCTTAGCCCTTAGAAGGGGCTGGAAGGCTTGGTCCAGGGTCCTGACTATCCAGGACCTATGCTGACCCACCGCTGGCTAGGTGGGATCCGGACCACTGGTCACGCTGAGCCTTAGCGCTTAGAAAGAGCTGGAAGGCTTGGTCCAGGGTCCTGACTATCCAGGACCTATGCTGACCCACCGCTGGCTAGGTGGGACCCCGACCACCGGTCACGCTGAGCCTTAGCCCTTAGAAAGTGGCTGGAAGGCTGAGACCCTGGGTCCTGACTATCCAGGACCTATGCTGACCCACCGCTGGCTAGGTGGGACCCCGACCACTGATCACGCTGAGCCTTAGCCCTTAGAAGGGGCTGGAAGGCTTGGTCCAGGGTCCTGACGATCCAGGACCTATGCTGACCCACCGCTGGCTAGGTGGGATCCCGACCACTGGTCACGCTGAGCCTTAGCGCTTAGAAAGAGCTGGAAGGCTTGGTCCAGGGTCCTGACTATCCAGGACCTATGCTGACCCACCGCTGGCTAGGTGGGACCCCGACCACTGGTAACGCTGAGCCTTAGCCCTTAGAAGGGGCTGGAAGGCTTGGTCCAGGGTCCTGACTATCCAGGACCTATGCTGACCCACTGCTGGCTACGTGGGACCCTGACCACTGGTCACGCTGAGCCTTAGCCCTTAGAAAGGGGGATGGAAGGCTTGGTCCAGGGTCCTGACTATCCAGGACCTATGCTGACCCACCGCTGGCTAGGTGGGACCCCGACCACTGTTCACGCTGAGCCTTAGCCCTTAGAAGGGGCTGGAAGGCTGGGACCAGGGTCCTGACTATCTTCAGCCCGGGGCTTTCGGTCTTCGTGTGGGGGGAGGACTGAGCACGCGCTCCCAGCGCTCGTCCTTTTATTACCGGTTTGTGGCTGGCTCTGTCCAATCCCATGCTCCCACGTGGAACCTCCTGATTGGTCCTTCCCAATCCGTTGGTTTGGATCCTCTTCACCTTATATGACCCCCCTGGCCGTCTGTCGCAGCGAGGTAACGCTGCATCGCCCCCTGATACATAGCGGCACCGCAGGTTACGGAAAAGCGAGCAGCTACCATCTCTACACTTGTGGTGAACATTCAAACACACGGTGGCTCTGGCAACAATGATAATGCAATAATCTTCGGTCCTATCGGTAAAGTTACGTAGGTATAAAATGAATTAAATATTTTCCTACCTACGTGACTTTGCCGAAAGAACCAAAGAGTATGGATTCATGCAGTCACGAAAGCTTCAAATCAATAATAATTATAATGATATTCTTAGTTCTTTCGGTAAAGTCACGTTGAAGGGAAACAATAAAATAATAAAATATATAAACCAATAAAAATTCTCACGACGTTTCGACCATAACACAAACGGTCGTCTTCAGGTGTGTTGGTTTGCATAAATTTATTTTTAAACGGTGCATTAATTTATTTATAAAAAAAACGTTAGCGCCACGCACAGCGATTTGGCAGTTTATTTAGGACTAGTCCATCTATATCCTGAAAAGAGGAGGGGGAAGACGAATTTTTTTTTTAGTGTTATGGTCGAAACGTCGTGAGAATTTTTATTGTTTTATATGTATTTTATTATTTTGTTGTTTCCCTTCAACGTGACTTTACCGAAAGAACTAAGGATATGAATTACTGCAGTCACGAAAGCTTTAAATCAAAATAATAATGATGTTATAGGCATCGTCTTTGAAGCTGTTTGGCCTACACCAGATTGGTCTTTGTAGTGAGGAGTTTATGGGTCTCTGTGTAGTGGTGAGTCTATGGGTCTCTGTGTAGTGGTGAGTCTATGGGTCTCTGTGTAGTGGTGAGTCTATGGGTCTCTGTGTAGTGGTGAGTCTATGGGTCTCTGTGTAGTGGTGAGTCTACGGGTCTCTGTGTAGTGGTGAGTCTAGGGTCTATGTGTAGTGGTGAGTCTATGGGTCTCTATGTAGTAATGAGTCTATGGGTCTCTGTGTAGTGATGAGTCTATGGGTCTCTGTGTAGTGATGCGTCTATGGGTCTCTGTGTAGTGATTAGTCTATGGGTCTCTGTGTAGTGATGCGTCTATGGGTCTCTGTGTAGTGATTAGTCTATGGGTCTCTGTGTAGTGATGAGTCTATGGGTCTCTGTGTAGTGTTGAGTCTATGGGTCTCTGTGTAGTGGTGAGTCTTTGAGTCTCTGTGTAGTAATGAGTCTATGGGTCTCTGTGTAGTGATGAGTCTATGGGTCTCTGTGTAGTGACGAGTCTATGGGTCTCTGTGTGATGAATCTATGGGTCTCTGTGTAGTAGTGAGTTTATGGGTCTCTGTGTAGTGATGAGTGTATGGGTCTCTGTGTAGCGGTGAGTCTATGGGTCTCTGTATAGTGATGAGTCTATGGGTCTCTGTGTAGTGATGAGTCTATGGGTCTCCGTGTAGTGGTGAGTATATGGGTCTCTGTGTAGTGGTGGGTCTATGGGTCTCTGTGCAGTGGTGAGTATATTGGTTTCTGTGTGGTGATGCGTATATGGGTCTCTGTGTAGTGATGAGTCTATGGGTCTCCGTGTAGTGGTGAGTCTATGGGTCTCTGTGTAGTAATGAGTCTATGGGTCTCTGTGTAGTAATGAGTCTATGGGTCTCTGTGTAGGGATGAGTCTATGGGTCTCTGTGTAGTGATGTGTCTATGGGTCTTTGTGTGATGGGTCTATGGGTCTCTGTGTAGTGATGTGTCTATGGGTCTTTGTGTGATGGGTCTATGGGTCTCTGTGCATTAATGAGCCTATGGGTCTCTGTGTAGTAATGAGTCTATGGGTCTCTGTGTAGTGATGAGTCTATGGGTCTCTGTGTAGTAATGCGTCTAAGGGTATCTGTGTAGTAATGAGTCTATGGGTCTCTGTGTAGTGATGAGTCTATGGGTCTCTGTGTAGTGATGAGTCTATGGGTCTCTGTGTAGTGATTAGTCTATGGGTCTCTGTGTAGTGATGAGTCTATGGGTTTCTGTGTTGTGATGAGTTTATGGGTCTCTGTGTAGTCATGGGTCTATGGGGCTCTGTGCAGTGATGAGTCTATGGGTATCTGTGTAGTGATGAGTCTATGGGTCTCTGTGTAGTGTTGAGTCTACGGGTCTCTGTGTAGTGGTGAGTCTAGCGGTCTATGTGTAGTGGTGAGTCTACGGGTCTCTGTGTAGTGGTGAGTCTAGGGGTCTATGTGTAGTGGTGAGTCTATGGGTCTCTGTGTAGTGATGAGTCTATGGGTCTCTGTGTAGTGTTGAGTCTACGGGTCTCTTTGTAGTGGTGAGTCTAGGGGTATATGTGTAGTGGTGAGTATATGGGTCTCTGTATAGTGATGAGTCTATGGGTCTCTGTGTAGTAATGATTCTATGGGATTCTGTGTAGTAACGATTCTATGGGTCTCTTTGTAGTGATGAGTCTATGGGTCTTTGTGTGATGAGTCTATGGGTCTCTGTGTAGTGATGAGTCTATGGGTCTCTGTGTAGTGATGAATCTATGGGTCTCTGTGTAGTGATGAGTCTATGGGTCTCTGTGTAGTGGTGAGTCTATGGGTCTCTGTGTAGTGATGGGTCTATGGGTCTCTGTGTAGTGATGAGTCTATGGGTCTCTGTGTAGTGGTGAGTCTATGGGTATCTGTGTAGTGATGGGTCTATGGGTCTCTATGTAGTAATGAGTCTATGGGTCTCTGTGTAGTAATGAGTCTATGGGTCTCTGTGGAATGATGGGTCTATGGGTGTCTGTGTAGTGGTGAGTCTATGGATCTCTGTGTAGTAATGAGTCTATGGGTCTCTGTGTAGTGATGAGTCTATCGGTCTCTGTGTAGTGATGAGTGTATGGGTCTCTGTATAGTGGTGAGTCTATGAGTCTCTGTGTAGTAATGAGTCTATGGGTCTCTGTGAAGTGATGGCTCTATGGGTCTCTGTGTAGTGATGAATCTATGGGTCTCTGTGTAGTGATGAGTCTATGGGTCTCTGTGTAGTAATGAGTCTATGGGTCTCTGTGGAGTGATGGGTCTATGGGTTTCTGTGTAGTGGTGAGTCTATGGGTCTCTGTGTAGTAATGAGTCTATGGGTATCTGTGTAGTGATGAGTCTATGGGTCTCTGTGTAGTGATGAGTCTATGGGTCTCTGTGCAGTGGTGAGTCTATGGGTCTCTGTGTAGTGATGGCTCTATGGGTCTCTGTGCAGTGATGAGTCTATGGGTCTCTGTGAAGCACAACATCAACAACAACAACAACCACGTAAACAACAACATCTCTGCTGCGGTACAGGAGAGAGAGAGAGAGACAGTGCAAGGAGAGCTCAGTGGAGAATTTACAAAGTGGCGGCAACATTTAAGGTGTAAATAGGAGAAAACGCCAAAAAATTAATTAATGAAAAATGAATAATGAATACGTGTGCGTTGTTTTTATATGTTGCGTGTGTAAATAACTCACGCGCAAGAAGACCTCATTAAAACACATAAACGTGCGTATTTATTCGATTTATACGAAAGCATTACTGTGTGTGTGTGTACGTGTGTGTGTGTAAGTGTGTATGTGCGTGTGTGTGAACGTGCGTGTGTACGTGTATGTGTGTGTGCGTGTGTGTGTACGTCTATGTGTGTGTGCGCGTGTGGGCGTGTGTGTGTACGTGTGTGTGTGTGCACGTGTGTGCGTGTGTGTGTACGTGTGTATGTGTATGGTGAGTCTGTGTGTGCGTGTGTACGTGTGTGTGCACGTTTGTGTGTGTATGTAGGTGTGTAGGTGTGTGTGTAGATGTGTGTGTGTGTAGGTGTGTGTGTGTAGGTGTGTGTGTGTAGGTGTGTGTGTACGTGTGTACGTGTGTGTGTGCACGTGTGTGCGTGTGTGTACGTGTGTATGTGCGTGTGCGTGAACGTGCGTGTGTGTGTGTGCGTGTGTGTGTACGTCTATGTGTGTGTGCGCGTGTGGGCGTGTGTGTGTACGTGTGTGTGTGCACGTGTGTGCGTGTGTGTACGTGTGTATGTGCGTGTGCGTGTGTGTGAACGTGCGTGTGTGTGTGTGCGTGTGTGTGTACGTCTATGTGTGTGTGCGCGTGTGGGCGTGTGTGTGTACGTGTGTGTGTGCACGTGTGTGCGTGTGTGTGTACGTGTGTATGTGTATGGTGAGTCTGTGTGTGCGTGTGTGTGTGTGCCTGCGTGTGTGTGTATGTGTGTGTTTGTGCACGTGTGTGCATGTGTGTGCACGTGTGTGCCTGTCTGTGTGCGTGTGTGTGTGTGTGCCTGCGTGTGTGCATGTGTGTGCACGTGTGTGTGTGTGTATGGTGAGTCTGTGTGTGCGTGTGTGCCTGCGTGTGTGTGTGCACGTGTGTGTGTGTGTATGGTGAGTCTGTGTGTGCGTGTGTGGTGTGTCTGTGTGCGTGTGTGTGTGTGCCTGCGTGTGTGTACGTGTGTGCACGTGTGTGTGTATGGTGAGTCTGTGTGTGCGTGTGTGCCTGCGTGTGTGTGCGCGTGTGTGTGCGTGTGTGATCGTGTGTGTGTACGCGTGTATGTGTATGGTGAGTCTGTGTGTGCGTTTGTGCTTGTGTGTGTGTGTACGTGTGTGTACGTGTGTGCACGTGTGTGTGTATGGTGAGTCTGTGTGTGTGCCTGCGTGGGTGTGTATGTTGAGTCTGTGTGTGTGTGCCTGCGTGTGTGTGTGTGTATGTGTGTGTTTGTGCACGTGTGTGCATGTGTGTGCACGTGTGTGCATGTCTGTGTGCGTGTGTGTGTACGTGTGTATGTGTATGGTGAGTCTGTGTGTGCGTGTGTGTTTGCCTGCGTGTGTGTGTATGTGTGTGTGTGTATGGTGAGTCTGTGTGTGCGTGTGTGTCTGTGTGCGTGTGTGTGTGTGCCTGCGTGTGTGTACGTGTGTGCACGTGTGTGTGTATGGTGAGTCTGTGTGTGCGTGTGTGTCTGTGTGCGTGTGTGTGTGTGCCTGCGTGTGTGTACGTGTGTGCACGTGTGTGTGTATGGTGAGTCTGTGTGTGCGTGTGTGCCTGCGTGTGTGTGTGTACGTGTGTGTTTGTGCACGTGTGTGCACGTGTGTGCATGTGTGTGTGTGTGGGTGTCTGTGTGCGTGTGTGTGTGTGTCTGTGGGGAGCGGTAGTGTAGCGGTCAGCGCTACGCTGAGCTACGACCCTGGCGACCCGAGTTCGATTCCCGTTCACGGCCAACACCACCGGTGACGATTGATTATTTGAACCGGTCCTTGGGACTTCCTTAGGTCGACTCAGCCTCAAATGAGTACCTGGTGCGGTGTGCAGTTAAACATCACCACTGGGGAGACAAAGGCGGCCGGGCGTGGTGGTGCTGGCCACCCACCCCCTCGTGTGCCACAGCGCCGGTAGCCTTCATAGGCGCTGCTCGCTAACAGCACTTGCCCCTACAGCCTGTTAGAGGCTACACGGGGGATCTTTGTCTGTGTATAGGCGCTGCTGCTACTCGCTAACAGCACTTGCCCCTACAGCCCTGTTAGAGGCTACACGGGGGATCTTTGTCTGTGTATAGGCGCTGCTGCTACTCGCTAACAGCACTTGCCCCTACAATCTGTTACAGGCTACACGGGGGATCTTTGTCTGTGTATAGGCGCTGCTACTCGCTAACAGAACTTTCCCCAACACTGTTAGAGGCTACACGGGGGATCTTTGTCTGTGTATAGGCGCTGCTGCTACTTGCTACTTAACAGCACTTGCCCCAACAGTCTGCTAAGGCTACGCAGGGTATCTGTGTCTTTGTCTGCGTGTGGTGTAGTGGTCCGTGCACTGCGCTACTAAACCCTGACCGACCCGAGGTTGATTCCAGGCTAAAGTCAGTGGCGAGAGAGAGGGGAGCCAAGACCCTCAGTGTCTCCGACACGGCCATCGTGAACCCCACAGAGAGACAGAGACACCCAGACCCAGTACTCGAACCCAGACTCTCAGCGTCTCCGACACGGCCATCGTGAACCCAGAGAGAGAGAGACACCCAGACCCAGGGCTCGAACCCAGACTCTCAGCGTCTCCGACACGCCATCGTGAACCCCACAGAGAGAGAGAGACACCCAGACCCAGGGCTCGAACCCAGACTCTCAGTGTCTCCGACACGCCATCGTGAACCCCACAGAGAGAGAGAGACACCCAGACCCAGGGCTCGAACCCAGACTCTCAGTGTCTCTGACACGGCCATCGTGAACCCCACAGAGAGAGAGAGACACCCAGACCCAGGGCTCGAACCCAGACTCTCAGTGTCTCCGACACGGCCATCGTGAACCCCACAGAGAGACACCCAGATCCAGGGCTCGAACTGTGCTCAACGAGATACGTAGGTTGATTCTTACCAGGCATATTTATATAAAACTCTCTCTATATATAAAATCTACATTTATATAATTGTAATGCCATTCCTCTTTCTCTCGACTCCCCAGTGCCCTGCATTTTAATAACCCACACGACTCTGTACCATATATATATTTCTGTACCATCATGGTATGTATATATTAAATATAAAAAAACAGTTCACAGAGTGGTTATTCTTCAATTTCCCCCCGATGACATTGATCTATCACACGTCCCGTCTTCTGCGGTACCGAATGTGATTGTGTTCACAGTCCATCTCTGCTCACAGAGCAGAGCAGAGAGAGAGAGAGGTCTTTTTTTTTGCGCGCGCGCGTTTTTTTTCACTCTCCGAATAGACTTAAATAAAGAATTCGATCGCAAATGCGACGACGATCACCGCCGCCGCCACCGCCGCCACCATCGCCACCATCGCCACCAATTATGAACAATGGAAGTAAAATACAAAACTCAAACCAATCCGTTTGCGGCGGTTCAAGTTGGTTCGCTCGGTCCACGGCGGTCACGTGTCGGATCGCTGGCTTCAAGCCCTGGGTTCTGATGATTGGATAACGCGCGCGTGCAGCTTCAAGACATCATCATCATCACCCGTTGGTCACGCTCAAAGGCCCGCGGTCTGAGCTTGGCTGTGTTTCACTCCAGCGCTGTCCTCGAGACAGCCTGGTCCCTTCACCTGATGAAGGCCCGCTTGTGTTGTGGCCGAAACGTCGTGATTTTTGTTGTTTTAATTTTTTTTTTTTACCCACTACGTGACTTTACCGAATAGAACCAAAGAGTGTGGATCCTTGCAGTCACGAAAGCTTCAAATCTAGAATCATCATCACCACCACCACCACCACATTGATGTTCATCCAGCAGTGGATAGACCGTGGTGGTGGATACACTGAGAGACAGAGAAGAACACGTGGATTAAGTGGTGTTGACGTCACCTCAGCGCTTGTGCCAGGCTAGGTGCACGTTAAGGCCACGTGAAGTGTCTAACGCCCGCCTGCAGGAGGTCACGGGGCAGACCCAGCGGGCTGAATTGAGATGACTGGTAGAAGCACCAGCTGTACCCGCTCGTTGTTGTGAGGGTCGCTCTCCGGTCCTCCGTTGTTGCTGGAAGGCGACTGCCTCCAAGTGCCAAGTAACCTCACAGTGCACCTAGCCTGGCACTGCCCGGTAGCGTCATTCACGAGCCTCCTCCTCCACAGAGGACGATCTTGACACCGCTGGTACCGGTCATTGGCAAGTCCACTCAGCTCCACGTCCTCCTGTACCGCATCGCTCCATCTCTTCTCTAGCCCGTGCCGCGCCCGTTTAGCCCCCTCTATGAAGCCAAACATAAGGTACTTAAGCATGCGGTGGCTGGGCATGCGGGCTGCATGACCCAGCCAGCGCAGCCTTGCCTGAGCTCACCGATGGGACATTGTCCAGATCTTTCGAGGATTTGTGAGCTCCTCACACAATCCAGCCTAGTTAAACCCAGGATTGATTGTAGGCAGGCAAGCCTAAATGTTTCTAACCGGCGACGATGTTCCATTAGAGGGGTCCACGTCTCGCAAGCTTAGAGAAGGGAGGGAATGACCGTGGCTGAGAAGACCCGAAGCTTCGTATGGAGCGACAGACCAGGCAGCTTCCACACAGCTTCCACACAGCGTTAGACAGCTGATGAAAAGATAATGCCGCTCGACTGATTCAGAGTGAGACCTCTGCTTTCAAACCGGAGGTGGTCATAAGCACACTGCACAGGTATGCAACACTCTCCACTCTCTCCACAACTGCCCCATCACCAATGGGGAATTGGGGGAGTGGAGTGTCTGATGGTACAAAATACCCAGGCAGGTGCTTAGTTTTGATGGGGCTGATGGTAAGGCCCAACCTCTTAGTGGCACGCTCCAGTCTCAGCAGCAGCGCCTCCAACTCCTGCTCTGAGTGAGCAGCAATCAGCAGATCATCAGCATACGTAACGTGGTTGATGAACAGTGAGCTCTTGCTTGACCGAACCCAGGCATCAACCAGCCTCCCATTATATCTGTGCCAGATGGAAATTCCTCCGCTACAGCCATCGAAGGCTTCACGAATTACTACGTGGTCAAAATAGATGTTAAATAATGTGTGAGCCAGAGGACATCCCTGTCGCACCCCAAGGTGAGCAGTGAATGGCTCTGACTCCCTGCCACGTAGTTTTACCCGGGCCCACTCACCATCATGAAGGTCCTAATGAGCGTGAGCAGAGGGTCAAGAACTCCGAAAGCACTAAGAACAACCCAAAACCCAGGCCTACTGATGGTATCATAGGCCTTGACCCGGCCAATAAAGCATAGATATAGGTCCTGTAGGAATTCCCTGCACCTCTGCTGAAGCATTCAGACGGAAAATATAGCATCTGTGCAGGACCGCCCTTTCCTGAAACCACATTGGGGTTCCGCTAGCCTCTCATCAGCGTGCTACCTGGCAAGGCGATGTTGAATAATCCTTGCCAGGACCTTTCCGGGCACACTGAGGAGTGAGATGCCCCTGTAGTTGTTACAGTCTGTGCGGTCAGCCTTCTAAAATAGGGAGACCACCAGGGCATCTTTCCAATGCTGTGGAACCCATCCAGTGGTCCAGACTATTATTATGATGTCATATAGGGTAGTATGTGAACACAAACGCCGCCCTCCCTCAGCATTTCGCTTGGGAGATCATCTCTGCCCGGTTCTTTTCCTGGTCTCAGACTCTGGATCGCCTTCAGTACTTCCTCAACAGATGGCACCTCAGCCATCCACTCATAGGGGCTGACTTCTTCCAATATTTGAGGCACCGCAGCCTCAGCAGGGCCATCCCCACTTTGTCCCATGATGTTTTTCAGGCTGAGGGTTTTCCCCTTCCACAAGACCTCACAGAAATGCTCAGAAAAGCTGCAAACCTGTTCCCAGGGGTCGGAGTATGGATCATCGTTCTCTCTCCTAATGATGGAGATAGGTGTGGTGCTCCAACCCGTCTCACGGCTCTCCGAACCTTCGAGCGAAGGCTGCGGTAAACCTCCCCACGTGGGATGCTGTAGCCAATGAGAGTGGGCCTGTCACTTGTTCTCAGCCAGCCTGAACACCTCCTCTGTCAGCAAGGGTCCTTATGGAAGTTTGGACCGCGTACCCAAAGCAGCCATTGCAGCTGCATGAGCCACAGTCCTAAACCTCGCCTATTTCCCCTCGTTATCAGGAGTAGTGGGGGATGATGCCAACCCCGGCCGCAAGCGATGATAAAATTCCCAGTTGCAACTTTCATCAGCTAGCTGAGACCGGGCCAATGTGGGTTTGAATGGGGTCCTGGGTGTACACCCGCTACCGGAGTGAGAGAATGGCAGGTGCATCTTACAGATGACTAGTCGATGGTCAGTGGGCAGATCAGCTCCACGGTAGGTCCTGGTGTCAAGGACATGGGCCTGCATTCACTATTCTGTAACTATATAATCTAGCAGATGTTCTTGCTTGGACCCGGCATGCATCCATGGTGTTGTGTGGATGCGCCAATGCCAGAACAGCGTGTTGGTAATTACCAGCCCATGGGCTGCACAAAGGTCTAGCAGCCTCCTACAATTGTTATTGAGCTGATCTGGCCCATGCCCTCCAATCACTTCAGACCAGGTGCCAGCATCATTACCAACTCGGGCATTGAAGTCACCCAACAAGATGACTCTATCCCGAGGGGCCACTTTAGCCAGCACCTGTGACAGGAGGTCATAGAAGGCATCTGACTAATCGGCCTTGCCTGCATCCCTCCACTGATGTTCCTCTTCAGTGGGGGCATAAGTAACCACCACCATTCCTCCCGTTGATGGGGAGGCGAGCCCACAGTAGCCTGGGGCTTACAGCTTCCCACACCTCACCGCCACGCTCCCACGCACCCTTCATTCTGTTGTTCAGAAGACGAGCCACTCCCTGTTGTTTGGCAGTCTCCTGCCCCGAGTAGAGGACTGTCCACCCCTCATGGTGGCAGGAGCCAGAGCCGGTCCACCGGACCTCCTGAATGCCACAGAGATCCAGGCGGTAACGGTCCAGCTCCCGACAGAGGAGTGGCAGCCTCTCCTCCGCAGTGAGCGTTCGAAACACTCCACGTGGTCACCCGCAGTGGCTTTTTTGCTGTTTCTGGAGGAACCCCGAGGGTGAGGATTCAATCTCCTGGCTCCGCCAATTGGGGTTTTGGTCAGGAGTTGTCACAGACGCCTGTCCCCCCGGGGCCTCTGACAAAAGCTCAGCGGGGTAATTTTCACGTGGTCTTGTGCGCTAATTCAATTTAAGGTGGGAGGAGGGGGTTACCAGCCCCTCGCACGCGTCCAGAGCCACCCATTTGGCCGCTGTTTGCCCGACAAGCGCCATGAGGGGGATGGCCACTCGAAATTGGCACCGCTCACCGCAGCGATATCGTCCGGTACAAACGAGGAGGGGTGGGGGTTGGTTTTTTTTGCCGGACTAACACACACTCACTAACGAAGACAATGATCCCCCGTGTAGCCTTAACAGGTAGGAACAAGTTCTGTTAGCGAGCACCTATGAAGGCCGGAACGATACACGAGAGGAGGGGGGGGGGTGGGGTGGGGTGGGGGTCGCCAGCACCACGCCCGACCGCCTTTGTCTTCCCAGTGGCGATGTTTACACACCGCACCAGGTACTCATTTTGAGGCTGAGTCGACCTAGGGGAGGCACAGGACCGGTTCAGATAATCGCCAGTGGGTGTTGACCGTGAGCGGGAATCGAACCCGGGTAGGCCAGTTTCGTAGCGCAGCGTAGCGCTAACCCCTACGCTACCGCTACCCACACACACACAGACAAAGACAAAGATCCCCCGTATAGCCTTAACAGACCGTAGGGGCAAGTGCTGTTAGCGAGCAGCACCTACGAAGGCCGGAACGGCACACGAAACGGGTGGGTGGCCAGCACCACGCCCGACCGCCTTTGTCTCCCCAGTGGCGATGTCACATAGACACACACACACAGTGACACACAGAGTCACGCACGTGGGTGCTGAATGAGTCACGTGGCGCGTCCTTCTGCCTACCGCAGCAGAAGCGAGGTCCGAATGCGTTTGGGATTCAATCGCTTTTATCGTCTAAAAGGGGTCGTTAGTTCCATCGAATGCGACAAGTTTGCCAATTTCCAGCACGGCTTTTTTAATGGAAATGTAATAAGTTTTGCGATTTAATTGGGTAAGCAGTAGGGGGTGTGTGGTGTCACTGTGTGTGTCACTGTGTGTATGTGTGTGTGTCTCGCTGTCAGTGTGTGTGTGTCTCACTGTGTGTATGTGTCACTGTGTGTATGTGTGTGTCTCACTGTGTGTATGTGTCACTGTGTGTATGTGTGTGTGTCACTGTGTGTGTGTCACTGTGTGTGTCTCACTGTGTGTGCGTGTCTCACTGTGTGTGTGTCACTGTGTGTATGTGTGTGTTTCACTGTGTGTGTTTCACTGTGTGTGAGTCACTGTGTGTCTCACTGTGTGTGTGTCTCACTGTGTGTGCGTGTCTCACTGTGTGTGTATCACTGTGTATGTGTCACTGTGTGTATGTGTCACTGTGTGTATGTGTGTGTTTCACTGTGTGTGTCTCACTGTGTATGTGTGTGTTTCACTGTGTGTGTCACTATGTGTATGTGTGTGTCACTGTGTGTATGTGTGTCTCACTGTGTGTATGTGTCACTGTGTGTATGTCTCACTGTGTGTATGTGTGTGTTTCACTGTGTGTGTCTCACTGTGTGTGTGTGTATCACTGTGTGTGTGTTTCACTGTGTGTGTGTGTCACTGTGTGTATGTGTGTATTTCACCGTGTGTATTTCACTGTGTGTGTGTCACTGTGTTACGGGTAGCGATAGTGTAGCGGTTAGCGCGCTGCGCTATGAACCTGGCGACCCGGGTTCGATTCACGCTCACGGCCAACACCAGTGACGATTATCTGAACCGGTCCTGGGCCTCCCCTAGGTCGACTCAGCCTCAAATGAGTACCTGGTGCGGTGGATAAAAACATTGCCACTGGGGAGACAAAGGCGGTCGGGCGTGGTGCTGGCCACCCACCCCCTCGTGTACCGTTCCGGCCTTCATAGGTGCTCGCTAACGGCACTTGCCCCTACAGTTTGTTAAGGCTATACGGGGGATCTTTGTCTTTTGTGTCACTGTGTGTATGTGTGTGTTTCACTGTGTGTGTCTCACTGTGTGTGTGTGTCTCACTGGGTGTATGTATCACTGTGTGTATGTTTCACTGTGTGTATGTGTGCATCACTGTGTGTGTGTGTCACTGTGTCACTGTGTCACTGTGTGAATGTGTCACTGTGTGAATGTGTCACTGTGTGAATGTGTCACTGTGTGAATGTGTCACTGTGTGAATGTGTCACTGTGTGAATGTGTCACTGTGTGAATGTGTCACTGTGTGAATGTGTCACTGTGTGAATGTGTCACTGTGTGAATGTGTCACTGTGTGAATGTGTCACTGTGTGAATGTGTCACTGTGTGAATGTGTCACTGTGTGAATGTGTCACTGTGTGAATGTGTCACTGTGTGAATGTGTCACTGTGTGAATGTGTCACTGTGTGAATGTGTCACTGTGTGAATGTGTCACTGTGTGAATGTGTCACTGTGTGAATGTGTCACTGTGTGAATGTGTCACTGTGTGAATGTGTGTCTCACTGTGTGTGTGTGTCACTGTGTGTGTCACTGTGTGTACGTCTCACTGTGTGTGTGTGTGTGTTTCACTGTGTAGCGGTTAGCGCTGCGCTATGAACCTGGCGACCCGGGTTCGATTCCCGCTCATGGCCAACATCAGTGACGATTATCTGAACCGGTCCCGGGCCTCCCCTAGGTCGACTCAGCCTCAAATGAGTACCTGGTGCGGTGTGTAAACATTGCCTTTAGGGAGACAAAGGCGGTCGGGCGTGGTGCTGGCCACCCACCCCCTCGTGTACCGTTCCGGCCTTCATAGGAGCTCGCTAACAGCACTTGCCCCTACAGTCTGTTAAGGCTATATGGGGGATCTTTGTGTGTCACTGTGTGTGTGTCACTGTGTGTGTGTCACTGTGTGTGTGTCACTGTGTGTGTGTCACTGTGTGTGTGTCACTGTGTGTGTGTCACTGTGTGTGTGTCACTGTGTGTGTGTCACTGTGTGTGTGTCACTGTGTGTGTGTCACTGTGTGTGTGTCTCCGAGCCATTCCCTGTACACCTTGGGGAGCGACAGGGATGTCCTCTGGCTCCCACATTATTTAACATATATTTCGACCACGTAGTTAGTGAAGCCATCAATAGCTGTACCGGGGGAATCTCCATTTGGTACAGATATAATGGGAGGCTGATCGATGCCCGGGTGCGGTCAAGGGATGGCTCCCTATTGCTCAAACACCTTATGTATGCTGATGATTTGGTAATAGCTGCTCATTCAGAGGAGGAGTTGGAGACGCTGCTGCTGAGACTGGAGCGTGCTACTAAGAGATGGGGCCTTACCATCAGCCCCACCAAAACTAAGCACCTGCCTGGGTATTTTGTACCATCGGACACTCCACCCCCACAACTCCCAATCGGTGATGTGGCAGTTGTGGAGAGAGTGGATAGTTTCCCATACCTGGGCAGTGTGCTTATGACCGGCTCCAGTTGAACAGCAGAGGTCTCACTCCGAATCAGTCGAGCGGTTGCGTAACGCTGTGTGGAAGCTACCTGGTCTGTCGCTCCGCACTAAGCTTCAGGTCTTGTCGGCCACTGTCATTCCCTCCCTTCTCTACGCTTGCGAAACGTGGACTCCCTAATGAAACATTTAGGCTGGCCTGCCTGCGATCCATCATCCTGGGTTTAACCAGGCTGGATTGTGTGAGGAGCTCAAAAATCATTGAAAGATCTGGGCAAGGTCCCCATCGGTGAGCTTCTCCGGCAGGCAAGGCTGCGTTGGTTGGGTCATGTAGCCCGCATGCCCAGCCACCGCATGCCGAAACAGCTTTTGTTCGGCCGGATCGAGGGGGCTAAACGGGTGCGGCACGAGCTAGAGAAGAGATGGAGTGATGTGGTACAGGAGGACGTGGAGCTGAGTGGACTTGCCGATGACTGGTACCAGCGGTGTCAAGATCGGCCTCTGTGGAGGAGGCTCGTGAAGGATGCTACTGGGCAGTTGGAGGCAGTCGCCCTCCAACAACAACGGAGGGCGGAGGAGCGACGCTCACAACAACGAGCGGAGCGCCGGGTGGCTAAAGCACAGCAAGTTGGCACAATAGGGGGCACAGGTGGTGCATCAGCCAGTCATCTCAGTCAGTCGACCCGTGGCACCTGGGTCTGCCCCGTGACCTCCTGCCCCCGGGCGTTCGACACTTCACGTGGCCTCAGGGTGCACATAGCCTGGCACAAGCGTCGTGGTGACGTCACCGCCACTTAGTGGCGAATGGCGGTTGTTGTTGTGTGTCTCAGGTGTGATGATGATCATCAGGTGTGATGATGATTGCTTGTGTTGCAGTCGAAACGTCGTGAGAATTTCATTGTTTTATGTTTTAATTATTTTATTGTTTCCCTTCTACGTGGTGACTTTACCGAAAGAACTAAGAATATAAAATACGTAATTATCTATGAAGTTACATATAATTATATATTTTTATTCATCTCAAATAAATAACCGGGAAAGTTCCAACATCCATTTCTCTGTTTGTGTGTTGAACTCCTTTCACACCGTACGTAGCCACCCGTGCTGTGTGTATGGGGAGGAGGGGGAGGAGGAGAGGGAGGAGGAGAGGGAGGAGGAGAGGGAGGAGAGAGACCAGACGAGGCCAAGGGATCTCTATAAGGGGCGCGCGCGCGCTGGGGAGGGGGGTGACGGATGAGACCGCGTGGACTGCAGGGAACCGCGGAGATGATAAACAGCAGCGCAGCTGGGGGGGCTGTTGTGGGGGGGGGGGTGGTGGTGGTGGAAGTGGTGGTGGGGGTGGTGGGGGTGGTGGTGCTGGTGAGGGTGGTGGTAGTGGTGGTAGTGGTGGTGAGGGTGGTGGTGGTGAGGGTGGGGGTGCTGGTGGTGGTGGTGCTGGTGGTGGTGCTGGTAGTGGTGGTGGGGCTGGTGGTGGGGGTGGTGGGGGTAATGGTGGTGAGGGTGGTGGGGTGGTGGTGGGGGTGGTGGTGGTGGTGGGTGGAGGTGGGTGGTGGTAGGGGGTGGTGGGTGGTGGTGGGTGAGGGTGGTGGTAGGTGGTGGTTAGTGGTGGTGGGGTAATGGTGGTGAGGGTGGTGGTAGTGGGGGGGCTATAGCTAAAGCCGGCAGAGACAGAGGACAGCTCGCCCGAGAAGCTTGCACTGCACTTGCAGGACACCTGTGAAGGCTACTGGACACCTGTGGACACTACTGGACACCTGTGAAGGCTACTGGACACCTGTGAAGGCTACTGGACACCTGTGGACACTACTGGACACCTGTGAAGGCTACTGGACACCTGTGAAGGCTACTGGACACCTGTGAACACTACTGGACACCTGTGGACACTACTGGACACCTGTGAAGACTACTGGACACCTGTGAAGACTACTGGACACTACTGGACACCTGTGAAGGCTACTGGACACCTGTGAAGGCTACTGGACACCTGTGATGACTACTTTAGAAGACTTTACGTGATGTGTTATTTTACCGCGTTTGCTATTACCTTTGAATCTCCGCACCTTTTGAGGAACGCCAGTGAATATATCAATTTCATCCGCTTAATGCGGAGCTTGTCCAACTTTCTGGTTTTAAGAAAAGTATCCTCCTCATAGAGGTTAGTCAGTTTAACACGTAGGCTTTCACTTACTTCTCATGGAGAGGGGATTTCTTTAAACAAAAGGAAGGAGCAGCAATGGGCTCTCCTTTATCTCCTGCTATAGCAAATCTGTACATGGAAAACTTTGAAATAAGAGCACTTGCCTCGAGCACATTAAAACCATCTTTTGGTTTAGATATGTGAATGACACTTTGGTTGTCTGGCCACATGGTAAAGATATACTTAATGATTTTCTAAATCATCTCAATGCACACAACCCGGCCATCCAGTTCACCATGGAAATGGAGGTGAATAACACACTCCCGATCCTAGATATTTTACTTGGACATGGCCTAAACGGTAAAATAATACCACACAGCGTTTACAGAAAGCAAACGCACACTGATGCCTATCTGAATGCAGATTCGCATCATCATCCAGCTCAGAAATCCACTCTTATCAAGACGCTCATACATCGGGCTAAAACAGTGTCAGATGGTGAAAGTCTAGTGAATGAGATCAAACACGTTAAAGAAGCATTACGACAGAATGGCTACAATAATACTTCAATTAAAAGAGCACTGAATGCCAAATCACGATCGCAAAGCAACACTGCTGAAAGCGATGAGACTGTTAAAACAGCTAAAATTCCATATATCTCAGGAGTAACTGACAAATTAGCCCGTGTTTTGCAAAAGCAAAACATTACAGTAAGATTTGGTACAGGACACAAAATTCTAAAACTAGTATCTTGCACTGAAGACGAATTACCTAAATTATCAACAGAAGGTGTATTTCGGATTAATTGTTTTTGTGGCAGATGCTATATTGGACAGACGGGACGTAACATCATAATGAGACTAAAATAACACCAAATAAATATTAAATTATCTCAAACACAACTGTCGGCAGTGGCGGAACATGCTTGTCAACAAGGACACTCAATTGATTATGATAACGTTGAAGTGTTGTGTCAAACTAATTATTACTGGCAAAGACTAATTAGAGAATCCATTGAAATTGAGAGAAACAGAAATAACTTTAATCGCTCCGATAACTACAGGCTTAGTGCGGCTTGGAAGCGTATTATTAAATAATACACATTACAATTCCTTATAGGGGAAACACATACTAATTAAGGGATTACTAACGTAGCATATAATCATAATAACACACATTACAACTAATTACTAATCTACAACTCATTACTAATTATAACCATTGACTGATTACCAATCGATTATATAATTACAATACCCCCCCTCCGCCTCAAATCACTACACCTGATATGAGTTAAATGATGACGTCACCATGCTGCTCTATTTAAGACCGGGAGCAAGTGAGGGCTTTACCATTTATGACGAATTGCCCGATGATGCTGGATGTAATTACCAGCGAAACGTCGTACTCAAACTGTAAATGTTGTGGATTCACTCTTCAACACACCGGTGGGCTAAAGTAGTGAATTATTTGTCTTTTGTCAACGTGACACTTTTTTTTGCTGATTGGCCGTGTCGGGTGGTGGAGGGTTACGACACATTTATAAATAACGCGATCTAACCCAAAAACCTTTATCACTACATTATACACTACTATACTACATTATATACTACTACGGTATACACTACTAAACTACATTATATACTACTGCATTACACACTGCTATACTACATTGTATACTACTACATTATACACTACTATACTACATTGTATACTACTACATGATACACTACTATACCACATTATATACTACTACATTATACACTACTATACTACATTGTATACTACATTATACACTACTAAACTACATTATATACTACTATATACTACTACATTATACACTACTATACTACATTATACACTACTATGGTATAAACTACTATACTACATTATATAGTGCTAATATATTACTACATTACACACTATTATACGACATTATATACTACTTCATTATACACTACTATACATTATATACTACTACATTATACACTACTATACTACATTATATAATACTAATATACTACTACATTATACACTATTATACTACATTATATACTACTAAATACTAATACATTATACACTACTATACTACATTGTATACTACTACACATTATACACTACTACACTACATTAAATACTACTACACATTATACACTACTATACTACATTATATACTACTACACATTATACACTACTATACTACATTATAAATTACTATGGTATACACTACTATACTACTATATACTACTACATTATACACTACTACACTACATTATATACTACTACACATTATACACTACTATACTACATTATATACTACTACAAATTATACACTACTATACTACATTGTATACTATATACTACATTATACACTACTATTCTACATTATAAACTACTATATACTACTACATTATACGCTACTATACTATTTTATATACTACTATATACTACTACATTATACGCTACAATACTATTTTATATACTACTATATACTACTACATTTAACACTACCATACTACATTGTATACTACTACATTATACACTACGATACTGCATTACACTGTTACATTGTTTTTCTAGCTTTATTTTGGTGATTCGAAAACATATGGTTAATCTAAATTGTCTTATGGTTGTTGTTGTTGGCTTGCACCACATGGATTTTTGCACGCAGCGTTTTAATACGTGTTTTTTTTTTTGCGTGGAATATTTGCTGGTTTATTCGAGGATGTTTCTGATACGCGTTGTCGCTTTGGGATGTTCCCTGTGTTCAAATTTTGTTTGGTGCGGGTGCACCCGACTTAAGAGCCGCATGGCTCACAGAGCTGTACCTAATAAATGAAACTTGAAAATGAAATGAAAACTACAACACTAATATATACTACTACACTACTATATACGACTACGTTATACACTACTATACTACATTGTATACTACTATACTACATTATACACTACTATACTACATTATACACTACTATACTACATTATACACTACTATACTACATTGTACACTACTATACTACATTGTATACTACTACATTATACACTACTATACTACATTTGATACAACTATATACTACTACATTATACGCTACTATACTACATTATATACTACTATATACTACATTATACACTACTATACTACATTGTATGCTACTACATTATACACTACTACACTACATTATATACTACTATATACTACAACACTACTATACTGCATTACATACTACTACACTTCTATATGCGACTACATTATATACTACACTACATGATATAGTACTACACTACTATATGCTACGACATCATATACTACACTACATTATATACTACACTACCCTACATTATATGCCACTACAGCACAGGGACTCCTCTACATCCGAACGAGTTAGGTTCGAGGTCTGTTCGTAAATCTATTTGTTCGTAAGTGCAACTTTACTCCCGTCCATTCCAAACGAGTCCTACGGCATGTACCGTATTACTAAACACATGATACACTACTATACTACATTATATACTACTATATACTACTACACTACTGTATACTACGACACCACTAAATACTGCTACACTACATCATGTACTACTAGACTAATCTATATACTACTACACTACTATATACTACTACACCACTAAATACTACTACACTACATCAAGTACTACTACACGAATCTACATACTACTACACTACTATATACTACTACGCTATTACATACCACTGGTGCTTCCCGTTCTACAGATGTAGATGCCACTGGTTCTTCATATTCTGAAGATGTAGATGCCACTGGTTCTTCATGTTCTGTAGATGTAGATGGCACTGGTTCCTCATATTCTGCAGATGCCACTGGTTCTTCATATTCTGAAGATGTAGATACCACTGGTTCTTCACGTTCTGCAGATGTAGATGCCACTGGTTCTTCACGTTCTGCAGATGTAGATGCCACTGGTTCTTCACGTTCTGCAGACGTAGATGCCACTGGTTCTTCACGTTCTGCAGATGTAGATGCCACTGGTTCTTCACGTTCTTCAGTTGTAAATGCAACTGGTTCTTCATGTTCTGGAGATGTAGATTCTACCACTGCCATCGATTGCGCGGCGGTTGAACTTACGAATCGCGTTCAGAACTGGACTATACGGGACAGGGGTTTGTTCGTGTATCTCTGAAAGTTTGTAAGTAGAATGTTCGTGAGTAAAGCAGTGGCCTGTAGTAGTAGTAGTAGCGTCATCCACCTATTAAGGGCCGGGTGATTGCGCTCGGTCAACGTAATAACAGAGGCGACGATTCCCCGTCGCCCTGCCGAGCGTAGCCTGGGACGGCCAGTCCAGGTGGAGCCAAGCGCTGATGGTAGCGAGTAGTAGGGGCAGCATCGCCTACGAAGGGCCGAAACTGTGGCACCACGAGGGGAGCTGGCTGGGTGGCCAGGTGGGTGGGTGGGCGGTCAGGTTGGTGGGTGGGTGGTCAGGTTGGTGGGTGGGTGGCCAGGTTGGTGGGTGTGTGGGTGGCCAGGTGGGTTGGTGGCTGGTCAGGTTGGTGGCTGGGTGGCCAGGTGGGTTGGTGGGTGGCCAGGTGGGTGGGTGGGTGGCCAGGTTGGTGGCTGGGTGGTCAGGTGAGTAGGTGGGTGGCCAGGTGGGTGGGTGGGTGCCCTGGTGAGTGGGTGGCCAGGTTGGTGGGTGGGTGGCCAGGTTGGTGGGTGGCCAGGTGGTTGGGTGGCCAGGTGGGTTGGTGGGTGGCCAGGTTGGTGGGTGGGTGGCCAGGTGGGTGGGTGGGTGGCCAAGTTGGTGGGTAGGTGGCCAGGTGAGTAGATGGGTGGCCAGGTTGGTGGCTGGGTGGCCAGGTTGGTGGGTAGCCAGGTGGGTAGGGGGGTGGCCAGGTTGGTGGGTTGGTGGCCAGATGGGTGGGTGGATGGCCAGGTTGGTGGGTGGCCAGGTGGGTAGGGGGGTGGCCAGGTTGGTGGGTGGGTGGCCAGGTTGGTGGGTGGGTGGCCAGGTGGGTGGGTGGCCAGTTTGGTGGCTGGGTGGCCAGGTGGGTGGCCAGGTGGGTGGGTGGCTAGGTAGGTGAGTTGGTGGCCAGGATGGTGGGTGGGTGGCAAGGTTAGTGGGTGGGTGGCCGGGTGGGTGGCCAAGTTGGTGGGTGGCCAGGTTGGTGGGTGGGTAGGTTGGTGGGTGGTTGGGTGGCCAACACCACCACGACCCTGTGCCCTACGTTTTTGTCTCCCCAGTGACATTGTTCATTGCAGCCGAGAGCCAGAAGCGGTTTGCTCACGAGTCCCCGTTAATATTTCTCGTGTGGCCGTGGGTGGCGGTGGTGGCGTGGATTCCGTGGTGTTTGATTGCCTTCATGCAAAGTCACCCACTCTCATTCGGCAGTAATCGAACCTGGGACAAAGATCCCCCGAATAGTCTGCACAACCCCCCACCCCCCTCCCAGCAACGACGCGTTACAGGGATTCGTTGCGTCTCTCTCCCCCCTCTCTCTCTCTCCTCTCTCTATCCCCTCTCCTCTATCCCTCCTCTTCCTATCCCCTCTCCTTTCTCTCTATCTCTCCTCTTTCTATCCCCTCTCCTCTCTCTCTCTCTCCTCTCTCTCCTCTCTCTATCCCCTCTCCTCTATCTCACCTCTTCCTATCCCCTCTCCTCTCTCTCCTTTCTCTCCATCCCCTCTCCTCTATCTCTCCTCTTCCTATCCCCTCTCCTCTCTCTCTATCTCTCCTCTTTCTATCCCCTCTCCTCTCTCTCTCCTCTCTCTCCTTTCTCTCCATCCCCTCTCCTCTATCCCTCCTCTTCCTATCCCCTCTCCTCTCTCTCCTTTCTCTCCATCCCCTCTCTCTTTATCTCTCCTCTCTAGTCGCTAACACCCTGGCAGAAATCCGTGCTGTGGCTGGCACAAGACCAAGGCCCTCCAGCCTCCTGCTTGGCTACTCACTACAGAGTCGACCGCCCACTGCTGAGCAATGCAGTGGGGGGGGGGGGGGGTGGGGGTTGGGGGGGGGGTGCCTGGGGTACGGACAGGAGCTCTTCCTGATGGAGCCTCTCGGACGCGTGGCGGAGCTTCGAGCGGGGCGCCACGGCCAGGCGCGGTTCCTGAACGAGGCCCCCCTCGTTCCGGCCTCTTCCAGGGGGGTCAGCGGAGAGAGAGAGAGAGAGGGAGAGAGAGGGACCCCCGGAGGCTCAACGCCTCACGTCGGCAGGGACCCCCCCGGCGCGGGGACGGTCTTCCACCTCGTGCAGGCCCCCGCCGCGAGGCCGAAGCGGAAGGCCGCGGCTGAGATCGCCGGCGGCACCGCTAGGGGACACCGCTCCAACGCTCGCCCTCGGGCGAGAAGCTGCTGCGATGACGTCGCTACGCGCCTGAAGCTGGAGGCGCCGGGGGTGATGGAGGCGCCACCACCACTCCCCCCCCCCCCACCCCTCTCTCTCCCACTCGTTCTCCTTCCCGGAGTTGTGCTTCCCGTGGCCACAGCGACTCCGGCAAGCCATTGAGGCTCCGGGACTGCGGGGAGCGTTGCCCCTGAAGAGCGCCCCCCCCCCTCCCCCCCCCGAACACAGCTCGCTCCGCACGTGGCCGTGTCAAGGCGCTGAACTCCCGGGAACCTGGCCGACCCTACCGGACACAAAACGGAGAGACCATTTCTCTCCCCACCCACCCCCACCACCCACCACCCCAGTGGAAACAAATGTCCAAGTCTCTCCCGTAGCCAAACGCTGCGGTGACCTCCGGTGACCTCCGGTGGAGATTATCGCACTGTTCATAGTTCATAGTTTCATTTATGTTGGTATAGCCCTGTGAGCCATTCGGCTCTTGAATCGGGTGCAACCACAACAAACTAAAACACGAACAAGAAAAACATCTTAGAGTGACTATATGTGACTGTGCAAACAGAAAATCCAGGAAAAAAAACAATCAAAATATTCATGAATTAGCACCGTACACCAACGCTGTGTGCAAAAAATCCCAGTGGGATGCAAGTGAAAATAACAACAACAACCACAAGACAACTAAGATTAAGGCCATCAGTCTAACTCCGTACTACAATAAACAAAAACATGGCCAAACCAAAAAAAACGTTTGCGAAATCACCAAAATAAAAGCCATAAATGCATTGTAACAGTGATCGTAGGGACTGTGACCGAATTTTAAACAATAAACTACATAAATAAATTATAACACCAAAATCTAGAGCCATATTTTAGGCCACTGAATAGCAGTGGCAGCTAGGGGTGGTACAACTCCTCTAGAGCAGTTTTGAGTGAAGATCTCATAGGTGGCGATTCAAGTGGCAGTTTATTGGCAATAGCATTCCAGACCCTGGGGGCATCAATAGCAAAAGGCCCTTTCCTGCACGTTGCCATCGGCCGTGTGGCTCAGCCGAACCTGGCCAGGGGCACCAGACTTGGTGCATTTCCTGCGGTGAACCGCCGGTTCCTTCGCTGACAGCGGCTCAAACCCAACGTTCCGCCTTTTTGGGGGGGACATCTTCAGGAAACTGGGGGGGTGGTGGTGGTGGTGGTGCCGCCTTTACCTGGCTAACAGGCGTCGTGACCTCGCCGTCTTCGCCCGTGCTCAGGCGAAGGCGGCGGGGTACAGGACGAGTCAAAAGACGCCGCCGCAAGGTGACACTGGGCGGCTGCCTCCGGTGTTCAGGGGCCTGCTCAAGGCGCGGCTCCGGCTGGAGCACGCCACGTGACACACACACGCGTGTGTCACGTGACGTGACACACGCACGCGTGTGTCGTGCCACGTGACACACACACGTGCCGGTGATGTGAGACGTGTCGTCTTCCTCGGACGCTGGGGAGCCGGACAAGCCCCCCCTCTCTCTCTCTCTGTGTACCAGCGTGGACGGCACCCTCCTCGTGTTCACGTTCTGAAGCGCTCACTCGTCAACGTGGTGCACGCGGTGAACACCACCATCATAACCATCACAACAACCACCACCACAACCACCACCATCAATCATCACCACCACAACAACCACCATCAACCATCACAACAACCACCACCACAACCACAACCACCACCATCAACCATCACAAAAACCACCACCACATCCACCACCACAACCACAACCACCACCACCACAACCACCACCACAACCACCATCACAACAACCACCACCACAACCACCACCACCATCAACCATCACAACAACCACCACCACATCCACCACCACCACAACCACCACCACAACCATCACAACCATCACAATCACCACAACCACCACCACAACCACCACCACAACCACCACCACCATCATCAATCATCACCACCACCACAACCACCACCACCACAACCACCACCACCACAACCACCACCACCACAACTACCACCACCACCACTACCACCACCAACCACCACCACCACAACCACCACCACCACCACAACCACCACCACAACCACCACCACCACAACCACCACCACAACCACCACAACCACCACCACCACCACAACCACCACCACAACCACCACCACCACAACAACCACGACCACCACAACCACCACCACCACCACAACAACCACCACAACCACCACCACCACAACAACCACCACCACCACAACCACCACCACAACAACCACCACCACCACAACCACCACAACAACCACCACCACCACAACCACCACAACCACCACCACCACAACAACCACCACCACAACAACCACCACCACCACAACCACCACCACCACAACCACCACCACCACAACACCACCACCACCACCACAACCACGTGGCTTTTATTTCGTGTCGTGCGCGGCGCATTTAGCGCCACAGCGCGTGGATTTGCAGCGCCTCTTATTTGTGTTGCTGGTGACTCTGAAGTTCGTATCGCAATCGGCTCCAGCGCTGTTGCTGCTGGCGGCAATAAAAGTTCTTTAAGAAGTAAAACAGTTTCTGCACTCTCTCTGCACTCTCTCTGCACTCTCTCTCACTCTCTCTCTCTGCACACTCTCTCTGCACACTCTCTCTCTGCACACTCTCTCTCTGCACACTCTCTCTGCACTCTCTCTCTCTCACTCTCTCTCTCTCACTCTCTCTCTCTGCACACTCTCTCTGCACACTCTCTCTCTGCACACTCTCTCTCTGCACACTCTCTCCCTGCACTCTCTCTCTGCACACTCTCTCTCTGCACACTCTCTCACTCTCTCCCTGCACACTCTCTCTGCACACTCTCTCTCTGCACACTCTCTCACTCTCTCCCTGCACACTCTCTCTCTGCACTCTCTCTCTGCTCTCTGCACACTCTCTCACTCTCTCCCTGCACACTCTCCCTGCACACTCTCTCTCTCTCTCTGCACACTCTCTCTCTGCACACTCTCTCTGCACACTCTCTCTGCACACTCTCTCTCTCTGCACACTCTCTCTCTATCTCTCTCTCTGCACACTCTCTCTCTGCACACTCTCTCTGCACTCTCTCTCTCTGCACACTCTCTCTGCACACTCTCTCTGCACACTCTCTCTCTGCACACTCTCTCTCTGCACACTCTCTCTGCACACTCTCTCTGCACACTCTCTCTGCACTCTCTCTCTCTGCACACTCTCTCTCTGCACACTCTCTCTCTCTCTGCACACTCTCTCTGCACTCTCTCTCTGCACACACTCTCTCTGCACACTCTCTCTGCACACTCTCTCTCTGCACTCTCTCTCTCTGCACTCTCTCTCTCTCTGCACACTCTCTCCCTGCACACTCTCTCTCTGCACACTCTTTCTCTGCACACTCTCTCTGCACACTCTCTCTCTATCTCTCTCTCTGCACACTCTCTCTCTGCACACTCTCTCTCTCTGCAACACTCTCTCTCTCTGCACTCTCTCTGCACTCTCTCTCTCTCTCTCTGCACACTCTCTCTGCACACTCTCTCTCTCTCTGCACTCTCTCTGCACACTCTCTCTGCACACACTCTCTCTCTGCACACTCTCTCTCTGCACACTCTCTCTCTGCACACTCTCTCTCTGCACACTCTCTCTCTGCACACTCTCTCTCTCTGCACACTCTCTCTCTGCACACTCTCTCTCTGCACACTCTCTCTGCACACTCTCTCTGCACACTCTCTCTCTGCACACTCTCTCTGCACACTCTCTCTCTCTGCACACACTCTCTCTCTCTCTGCACACTCTCTCTCTGCACTCTCTCTCTCACTCTCTCTCTGCACTCTCTCTCTCTGCACTCTCTCTCTCTGCACACTCTCTCTCTGCACTCTCTCTCTCTATCTCTCTCTCTCTGCACACTCTCTCTCTCTGCACACTCTCTCTCTGCACACTCTCTCTCTGCACACTCTCTCTCTCTCTGCACACTCTCTCTCTCTGCACACTCTCTCTCTCTGCACACTCTCTCTGCACTCTCTCTCTCTCACTCTCTCTCTGCACTCTCTCTCTGCACTCTCTCTCTCTCTCTCTGCACACTCTCTCTCTGCACTCTCTCTCTCTCTCACTCTCTCTCTGCACTCTCTCTCTCTCTGCACACTCTCTCTCTGCACACTCTCTCTCTATCTCTCTCTCTGCACACTCTCTCTGCACACTCTCTCTCTGCACACTCTCTCTGCACGCACTCTCTCTCTCTGCAACCCTCTCTCTCTCTGCACACTCTCTCTCTGCACTCTCTCTGCACACTCTCTCTGCACACTCTCTCTCACTCTCTCTCTGCACTCTCTGTGCACTCTCTCTCTGCACACTCTCTCTCACTCTCTCTCTGCACACTCTCTCTCTGCACACTCTCTCTGCACATTCCCTCTCTCTCTCTCTGCACACTCTCTCTGCACACTCTCTCTCTCTGCACACTCTCTCTCTCTGCACACTTTCTCTGCACACTGTCTCTCTGCACACTCTCTCTGCATACTCTCTCTCTGCACACTCTCTCTCACTCTCTCTCTCTGCACACTCTCTCTATGCACACTCTCTCTGCACACTCTCTCTCTGCACACTCTCTCTCTGCACCTCTCTCTCTGCACACTCTCTCTCTCTGCACACTCTCTCTCTCTGCACACTCTCTCTGCACACTCTCTCTCTGCACTCTCTCTCTCTGCACACTCTCTCTCTGCACTCTCTCTCTCTCTCTCTCTGCACACTCTCTCTCTGCACACTCTCTCTCTGCACACTCTCTCTCTCTGCACGCTCTCTCTCTCTCTCTCTGCACACTCTCTCTGCACACTCTCTCTCTATCTCTCTCTCTGCACACTCTCTGCACACTCTCTCACTGCACAATCTCTCTGCACTCTCTCTGCACACTCTCGCTCTGCACACTCTCTCTGCACACTCTCTCTCTGCACACTCTCTCTGCACTCTCTCTCTGCACACTCTCTCTCTGCACACTCTCTCTGCACACTCTCTCTCTGCACTCTCTCTCTCTCTGCACACTCTCTCTCTGCACACTCTCTCTCTGCACACTCTCTCTGCACACTCTCTCTGCACACTCTCTCTCTCTGCACACTCTCTCTGCACACTCTCTCTCTATCTCTCTCTCTGCACACTCTCTCTCTCTCTCTGCACTCTCTCTCTGCACTCTCTCTCTCTCTATCTGTCTCTGCACACACTCTCTCTCTGCACACACTCTCTCTCTGCACACTCTCTCTGCACACTCTCTCTGCACTCTCTCTCTCTCTCTGCACACTCTCTCTCTCTGCACTCTCTCTCTGCACTCTCTCTCTATCTCTCTCTGCACACACTCTCTCTCTGCACACTCTCTCTCTGCACACTCTCTCTCTGCACACTCTCTCTGCACACTCTCTCTCTCTCTGCACACTCTCTCTCTGCACACTCTCTATCTCTCTCTCTCTGCACGCTCTCTCTCTCTCTGCACACTCTCTCTCTCTCTATCTCTCTCTCTCTATCTCTCTCTGCACACTCTCTCTCTGCACACTCTCTCTCTCTGCACTCTCTCTCTGCACACTCTCTGCACACTCTCTCTCTATCTCTCTCTCTATCTCTCTCTATCTCTCTCTCTGCACACTCTCTCTCTCTGCACACTCTCTCTCTATCTCTCTCTCTATCTCTCTATCTCTCTCTCTGCACACTCTCTCTCTCACTCTCTCTCTGCACTCTCTCTCTCTCTGCACACTCTCTCTCTGCACACTCTCTCTCACTCTCTCTCTGCACACTCTCTCTCTGCACACTCTCTCTCTGCACGCTCTCTCTCTGCACACTCTCTCTCTGCACACTCTCTCTCTGCACGCTCTCTCTCTCTGCACACTCTCTCTCTGCACACTCTCTCTCTGCACACTCTCTCTCTGCACACTCTCTCTCTATCTCTCTCTATCTCTCTCTGCACACTCTCTCTCTCTGCACACTCTCTCTGCACTCTCTCTGCACACTCTCTCTCTGCACATTCTCTCTCTATCTCTCTCTATCTCTCTCTGCACACTCTCTCTCTCTGCACACTCTCTCTGCACGCTCTCTCTCTCTCTGCACACACTCTCTCTCTCACTCTCTCTCTGCACTCTCTCTCTCTGCACACTCTCTCTCTCTCTGCACACTCTCTCTCTGCACACTCTCTCTCTGCACACTCTCTCTCTCTGCCCACTCTCTCTCTGCACACTCTCTCTCTCTCCCTGCACAATCTCTCTCTGCACTCTCTCTCTCTGCACCCTCTCTCTCTGCACACTCTCTCTCTGCACACTCTCTCTCTGCACACTCTCTCTCTGCACACTCTCTCTCTGCACACTCTCTCTCTCTCTGCACACTCTCTCTCTCTGCACACTCTCTCTCTCTGCACACTCTCTCTCTGCACACTCTCTCTCTGCACTCTCTCTCTCTGCACACTCTCTCTCTCTCTCTGCACACTCTCTCTCTGCACACTCTCTCCCTGCACACTCTCTCTCTCTGCACACTCTCTCTCTCTGCACACTCTCTCTCTCTGCACACTCTCTCTCTGCACTCTCTCTCTCTCCCTGCACAATCTCTCTCTGCACTCTCTCTCTCTGCACCCTCTCTCTCTGCACACTCTCTCTCTGCACACTCTCTCTCTCTCTCTGCACACTCTCTCTCTGCACACTCTCTCTCTCTGCACACTCTCTCTCTCCCTGCACTCTCTCTCTCCTGCACACTCTCTCTATCTCTCCTTTTTTGACGATCAGCGGGAGCTAGGAGGTGCTCGGTTTAGTCGGCACTTTGCTGCGTTCATCATTTCGTTTTTTGTGTGTGTTTTTTTAATTCCCAATTGATTTGCTTTATGTGCTGCTCCCCCCCACCCCCACCCCCACGCCCTTTTAAATTGAAAGATTTCACGTGTTTAACCATTGTGCAACAAAATCAGTCTGTGCTACTTTCTTCGTAGACACAAACATCAAGGGTTGAAGATCACGCTCTGCTCCACCCACTTACTCATTCCATATCTCTCTACCCCCCTCTCTCTACCCCCCGTCTCTCTCTCTACCCCCCTCTCCCTACCCCCGCCTCTCTCTCTACCCCTCTCTCTCTCTCTACCCCCCTCTCTCTCTCTACCCCCTCTCTCTACCCCCGTCTCTCTCTCTACCCCTCTCTCTCTCTAACCCCCCTCTCTCTACCCCCGTCTCTCTCTCTACCCCTCTCTCTCTCTACCCACCTCTCTCTCTACCCCCTCTCTCTCTACCCCAACCCTCTCTACCCCCTATCTCTACCCCCCCTCTCTCTACCCCAACCCTCTCTAACCCCTATCTCTACCCCCCCTCTCTCTACCCCCTCTCTCTCTCTACCCCCTCTCTCTCTCTACCCCCCCCCCTCTCTCTACCCCCTCTCTCTCTCTCTACCACCCCTCTCTCTACCCCCTCTCTCTCTACCCCCTCTCTCTTTCTCTACCCCCCCTCTCTCTACCCCTCTCTCTCTCTCTACCACCCCTCTCTCTACCCTCTCTCTCTACCCCCTCTCTCTGTACCCCCCTCTCTCTACCCCCTCTCTCTCTACCCCTCTCTCTCTACCCTCTCTCTCTCTACCCTCTCTCTCTACCCCCTCTCTCTCTACCCCCTCTCTCTACCCCCTCTCTCTCTCTACCCCCTCTCTCTCTCTACCCTCTCTCTCTACCCCCTCTCTCTGTACCCCTCTCTCCCTACCCCCCTCTCTCTACCCCAACCCTCTCTACCCTCTCTCTCTACCCCCTCTCTCTCTCTCTTCCCCCCTCTCTCTACCCCCTCTCTCTCTCTCTACCCCCCCTCTCTCTACCCCCCCTCTCTCTCTCTACCCCCCCCTCTCTCTCTACCCCCTCTCTCTCTACCCCTCTCTCTCTACCCTCTCTCTCTCTACCCCCTCTCTCTCTACCCCCCCTCTCTCTCTACCCCATCTCTCTCTACCCCCCCTCTCTCTCTACCCCCCGTCTCTCTCTCAACCCCCTCTCTCTCTACCCCTCTCTCTCTCTACCCCCTCTCTCTCTACCCCCCCTCTCTCTCTACCCCCCGTCTCTCTCTCTACCCCCTCTCTCTCTACCCCCTCTCTCTCTCTACCCTCTCTCTCTCTACCCCCTCTCTCTCTACCCCCTCTCTCTCTACCCCTCGCTCTCTACCCCCCGTCTCTCTCTCTACCCCCCGTCTCTCTCTCTACCCCCTCTCTCTCTACCCCTCTCTCTCTACCACCTCTCTCTCTATCCCCTCTCTCTACCCCCTCTCTCTCTCTCTACCCCCTCTCTCTCTACCCCATCTCTCTCTACCCCCCCTCTCTCTCTACCCCCCGTCTCTCTCTCTACCCCCTCTCTCTCTACCCCTCTCTCTCTCTACCCTCTCTCTCTCTACCCCCTCTCTCTCTACCCCCTCTCTCTCTACCCCTCGCTCTCTACCCCCCGTCTCTCTCTCTACCCCCCGTCTCTCTCTCTACCCCCTCTCTCTACCCCCTCTCTCTCTCTACCACCTCTCTCCCTATCCCCTCTCTCTACCCCCTCTCTCTCTCTACCCCCTCTCTCTACCCCCTCTCTCTACCCCCCCTCTCTCTCTCTACCCCCTCTCTCTCTACCCCCTCTCTCTCTACCCCTCTCTCTCTACCCTCTCTCTCTCTCTCTACCCCCTCTCTCTCTACCCCCCTCTCTCTCTACCCCCTCTCTCTCTACCCCCCCTCTCTCTCTACCCCCCGTCTCTCTCTCTACCCCCTCTCTCTTTACCCCCTCTCTCTCTCTACCCTCTCTCTCTCTACCCCCTCTCTCTCTACCCCCTCTCTCTCTACCCCTCGCTCTCTACCCCCCGTCTCTCTCTCTACCCCCCGTCTCTCTCTCTACCCCCTCTCTCTCTACCCCCTCTCTCTCTACCACCTCTCTCTCTATCCCCTCTCTCTACCCCCTCTCTCTCTCTACCCCCTCTCTATCTACCCCCTCTCTCTACCCCCTCTCTCTCTACCCCCTCTCTCTCTACCCCCTCTCTCTCTACCCCCTCTCTCTACCCCCCCCTCTCTCTCTCTACCCCCCCTCTCTCTACCCTCTCTCTCTCTATCCCCTCTCTCTCTCTACCCCGTCTCTCTCTCTACCCCCTCTCTCTCTCTACCCCCCTCTCTCTCTCTCTACCCCCCCTCTCTCTCTCTACCCCCCTCTCTCTCTCTACCCCCTCTCTCTCTACCCACCCCCTCTCTCTACCCCTCTCTCTCTACCCCCTCTCTCTCTACACCCCTCTCTCTCTTTTTTTTTTACGATCAGAGGAAACAAGATGCTCGGTGTAGTCGGCACTTTGCTCCGTTCATCATTTCGTTTTTTTATTGCTTTGCTTTATGTAACACCCCCCCCCCCCCCCCCCTTTTAAATGAAAGACACAACAGAATTATTTTTCTTTTTTTTACTTTCCCCTTCCCTCTCTCTCTACCCCCCTCTCTGCCCCCCTCTCTCTCTCTGCCCCCTCTCTTCCTACTCCATTTCGCTCTCTCTCGCTCTCTCTATTTTCTTTATAACTACGACAAGTGCTGCATCTGCAACGCAGCCCTTCCCGCAGTCAAACGGCCTCCGACGGGTAGCTTAGATCTGCACGCACAGAGAGAGATCTCTACCGTCGCCTGCCACCGAGCACACGGCCTCTCTCTACATCCTCTCTCTCTCTACCCCCTCTCTCTACCCCCTCTCTCTCTCTACCCCCTCTCTCTCTCTCTACCCCCTCTCTCTCTCCACCCCCTCTCTCTCTACCCCCTATCTCTACCCCCTCCATCTCTCTACCCCCTCCCTCTACCCTCTCTCTCTCTCTCTACCCCATCTCTCTCTCTACCCACCCCTCTCTCTACCCCCCTCTCTCTCTGCCCCCTCTCTCTACCCCCTCTCTCTACCCCCTCTCTACCCACCCCTCTCTCTACCCCCTCTCTCTACCCCCTCTCTCTACCCCCTCTCTCTACCCCCTCTCTCTACCCCCTCCCTCTCTCTACCCCCTCTCTCTACCCTCTCTCTCTCTACCACCTCTCTATCTACCCCCTATCTCTACCCCCTCCCTCTCTATACCCCCTCTCTCTATCCCCTCTCTCTACCACCTCTCTCTCTATCCCCTCTCTCTACCCCCTCTCTCTCTACCCCCTCTCTCTACCCCTTCTCTCTCTCTCTCTACCCCCTCTCTCTCTCTCTACCCCCTCTCTCTCTCCACCCCCTCTCTCTCTACCCCCTATCTCTACCCCCTCCATCTCTCTACCCCCTCCCTCTACCCTCTCTCTCTCTCTACCCCCTCTCTCTCTCTACCCACCCCTCTCTCTACCCCCTCTCTCTCTGCCCCCTCTCTCTACCACCTCTCTCTCTACCACCTCTCTCTCTATCCCCTCTCTCTACCCCCTCTCTCTCTACCCCCTCTCTCTCTATCCCCTCTCTCTACCCCCTCTCTCTACCCCCTCTCTCTCTCTCTACCCACCCTTCTCTCTACCCCCTCTCTATCTACCCCCTCTCTCTCTACCCCCTCTCTCTACCCCCTCTCTCTCTCTACCCACCCCTCTCTCTACCCCCTCTCTCTACCCCCTCTCTCTACCCCCCCGCCTTCTGTCTCCTCTCTCTCCTCTGTCTCTCCTCTCGCTCCAGTTTCCCTCGACTCCGACGCTACGAGGCTGTGGGCGATCGCTGCCGATAAAGATCCCTCCTACGCGGAGACGCAATTCATCGTTCACTCCGATGAGTAACATCTCTCTCCCCCCCCCCTCTCTCCCCCTCTCCCCTGAGAGTGATGATGTCAATTTGTCTCACTGCGCCACACGGTACAGGCTCATCGCTTCTCGTGCGGAGACAGAGGGGGAGGGAGGGATGGAGGAGAGGGAGGAGAGGGATGAGAGGGAGGAGAGGGAGGGAGGAGAGAGAGGGAGGGAGAGGGAGGGAGGAGAGGGAGGGAGGAGAGGGAGAGAGGAGAGGGAGGGGGGAGAGGGAGGGAGGAGAGGGAGGGAGAGGGAGGGAGGAAAGGGATGGAGGGAGGGAGTGAGGAGAGGGAGGGAGGAGAGGGAGGGAGGGAGGAGAGGGAGGGCGGAGAGGGAGGAGAGGGAGGGAGGGAGAGGGAGGGAGGAAAGGGATGGAGGGAGGAGAGGGATGGAGGGAGGGAGTGAGGAGAGGGAGGGAGGAGAGGGATGGAGGGAGGAGAGGGAGGGAGAGGGAGGGAGGAGAGGGAGGGAGAGGGAGGGAGGAAGGGAGAGGGAGGAGAGGGAGGGAGGGAGAGGGAGGAGAGGGAGGGAGTGAGGGAGGGAGAGGGATGGAGAGGGAGGGAGTGAGGGAGGGAGAGGGATGGAGGGATGGAGGGAGGGAAGGAGAGGGAGGGAGAGGGAGGGAGGGAGGAGAGGGAGGGAGAGGGAGGGAGGAGAGAGAGGAGAGGGAGGGAGGGAGAGGGAGGGAGGGATGGAGGAGAGGGAGGAGAGGGATGAGAGGGAGGAGAGGGAGGGAGGAGAGAGAGGGATGGAGGGAGGAGAGGGAGGGAGAGGGAGGGAGGGAGGGGTGAGAGGGAGGGAGAAAAGGGATGGAGGGAGGACATGAACCTGCAGGGCCTCCCACTGGGACAGCTGCCACCCTTCTACAGAAGCGTCCTGAAGACGTGGAGCTCCCTCGCCGTCAGGAGGCTGAACCAGCCGCGGTCGGCCGAGGATCTGGGCTTCGAACCGATCCTCAGGAACCCACAGACAAAGCGCTGCCATCCACCACCACCACCCCCGGCATGGAGAGGCGCCTCGCCAACGCGCGGCTCACCAGGACGGGAGATCTGGTGGAGCCTGAAACACGGAGGCCGGTGGCTCGGACCGGCAGACACGGCCGCAAAGACAGGGGGGCTGCAGTCGCTCCGGGTGGCTGCCCGGATCCTGGCCGAAGCCAAGGGGGCCTTCTCAGCGGCAGCGATGGGGAGAACGCCACCCCCATCGGCGTCGGGGATGACGAGGCCCCTCTCGATCCCCCTCCACCGGAGCTCTCAGTCGTGCCGCTGCATCGCCAATGCCGACAAACGAAGGCGGATCACGACCTGTGGCGGATGGGAGACCTACCGGAGGTGGCCTTGGCGAACGTCAAGAGGAAGGTGCTCTACTCCTGCGTGGTCCGGTCCCACCAACAGGACACCCTGAGGAGCCACAAGGACCACGCCTGGAGGAGAGCCCCTAGCCCTGCGTCTCTCCGGAGAGGCCTCGCTGGAGGCAACTCCACTCCAGCCCGGCGTACGACCGCGTCGGCGACCTTCAGCCGGAGCGTCGCCCACGGCACCGTCACCACCGACGCCTTCACCGGCACACTTCACCGACACGTCCCCGGAGTTGCCGGTTCCGCGGTAAAGCGGAGACGGTGGCGCGCCGATACGTGGAGTGCAAGAGCCTGGAACTCGCTGTGTTCAAGGTCCTGAGAAACATCCTCCTAAGGTTCAGTCTCCACTTCTCTCTCCGACGCTCCTCATCTTTGGATACCCGAAGGGCGACGGACCCCAACATCTTCAGGGGGCTGGTCAGCGTTGCTCTTCGGCTACGCCGAGCTCGCCGTGCACACAGGGTGAGGAAGGTGGCCCTGGAGGGGCGACGTCCCGGCCGGCAGCCCTGGGGCATCTTCCACGCTCCGGTCGGAGCCAGGGGGTGTGTGGTGGGCCCGGAGTTCCGCCGTGCGGCGCCGCGGCTGACTCCCACGCCATGCCGGCCTTCGAGGAGCGGTGGGCGCTGTTGCAGGGCCGCGTGCTCGGTGGCAGGCGACGGTAGAGAGATCTCTCTGTGCGTGCAGATTGTGAGCTGCCAGTCGGAGGCCGTAGGACCGCGGGAAGGGCGGCGTTGCTGATGCAGCACTTGTCGTAGTTATAAAGAAAGAGAGAGCGAGAGAGTGAAATGGAGTAGGAAGAGAGGGGGTAGAGAGAGAGGGGGGGCAGAGGGGGGGGGGGTAGAGAGAGAGGAGGGGCAGAGAGGGGGGTATAGGGGGGGTGTTACATGAAGCAAAGCATAAAAGAAACGAAATGATGAACGGAGCAAAGTGCCGACTACACCGAGCAGCTTCTTGTTTCCTCTGATCGTAAAAAAGAAAAAGAGGGAGGGTTGGGAGGGAGAGGGAGGGAGGAGAGGGAGGGAGAGGGATGGAGGGAGGAGAGGGAGGGAGGGAGGGGGAGGGAGGGAGATGGAGGGAGATGGAGGGAGAGGGAGGGAGGAGAGGGAGGGAGAGGGATGGAGGGAGGAGAGGGAGGGAGGGAGAGGGAGGGAGGGAGAGGGAGGGAGGAGAGGGGAGAGAGGGAGGGAGAGGGAGGGAGGAGAGGGGAGAGAGGGAGGGAGAGGGAGGAGAGGGAGGGAGGGAGGAGAGGGAGGGAGGAGAGGGAGGGAGGAGATGGAGGGAGAGGGAGAGAGATGGAGGGAGGAGAGGGAGGGAGGAGGAGGGAGGAGGGAGTGGGGAGGCACGGAAGTGGACGCCGCCCTTCAAGGGCAGCTCAACTCCACACGCGTGGCAGTGTCCACCTCTCGACACCACGTGGGTCGCGGGCTCGACACCACGTGGGTCTCGGGCTCGACACCACGTGGGTCACGGGCTCGACACCACGTGGGTCTCGGGCTCGACACCACGTGGGTCGCGGGCTCGACACCACGTGGGTCGCGGGCTCGACACCACGTGGGTCGCGGGCTCGACACCACGTGGGTCGCGGCCTCGACACCTGCAGCCCCACGGGTTCACTCGCCCCTCCTTTCAATGGGGGTCACAGCGGAGGATTGGGGGGCTAAGCGTTAGGGGGGGGAGTAGTTTAGAAGTCGCCCCCCCCATCACACCTCCTGCACACCGGGAGAGGTAGCGAGTAGCAGCAGCACCTATACACAGACAAAGATCCCCCGTGTAGCCTCTAACAGGCTGTAGGGGCAAGTGCTGTTAGCGAGTAGCAGCAGCACCTATACACAGACAAAGATCCCCCGTGTAGCCTCTAGCAGGCTGTAGGGGCAAGTGCTGTTAGCGAGTAGCAGCAGCGCCTATACACAGACAAAGATCCCCCGTGTAGCCTCTAACAGGCTGTAGGGGCAAGTGCTGTTAGCGAGTAGCAGCAGCACCTATACACAGACAAAGATCCCCCGTGTAGCCTCTAGCAGGCTGTAGGGGCAAGTGCTGTTAGCGAGTAGCAGCAGCACCTATACACAGACAAAGATCCCCCGTGTAGCCTCTAGCAGGCTGTAGGGGCAAGTGCTGTTAGTAGCGAGTAGCAGCAGCACCTATACACAGACAAAGATCCCCCGTGTAGCCTCTAACAGGCTGTAGGGACAAGTGCTGTTAGCGAGTAGAAGCACCTATACACAGACAAAGATCCCCCGTGTAGCCTCTAACAGACTGTAGGGGCAAGTGCTGTTAGCGAGCAGCGCCTATGAAGGCTACCGGCGCTGTGCCACACGAGGGGGGTGGGTGGCCAGCAACCACGCCCGGCCGCCTTTGTCTCTCTCCCAGTGCTACACCAGCTACTCATTTGATGCCGAGTGGACCTACGCACAGTGCACATCACGCAGCTGCTGCTACTGCTCGTGATGGTAGCGATATTAATACTGCTTCTGATCTTGCCTCTGCTAATGCTGCTGCTGATGATGATGCTGATGTTGATGATGCTGATGCTAATGATGATTCTGCTGCTGCTGCTCCTGATGTTGATGATGATGCATATGATGATGCTGATGATGCTGTTAATGATGCTGATGATGCTGATGATAATACTGCTGATGATGCTGCTGATGATGCTGATGATGATGTTAATGATGCTGACGATGATGATGCTGCTGATGTAGCTTCTGATGCTGATGATGATGCTCTTGATGATGCTGATGCTAATGATGATGCTGCTGTAAATGCTGATGATGACGATCATCATCAGCAAACATCATCATCATCTGCATACACTCGCCCAGATGCTGTGAATGCCGCAATTATGAAGGAGGAGCCGCGAGGAAGATCATCCACGCGCGACTTTTCCAGCGGCCCTCCCCTCCTCTCTCATGTAGCGCCCCCTGGCGTGCGATCAACGCTTACGCGGGCCTCTGTGTGAGTCTATAGGTCTCTGTGTGAGTCTCTGTGTGAGTCTCTGTGTGAGTCTGTGTGTGAGTCTGTGGGTCTCTGTGTGAGTCTGTTGGTCTCTGTGTGAGTCTGTGGGTCTCTGTGTGACGAGTCTGTGGGTCTCTGTGTGAGTCTGTGGGGTCTCTGTGTGAGTCTGTGTGAGTCTGTGTGTGAGTCTGTGGGCCTCTGTGTGAGTCTGTGGGTATCTGTGTGAGTCTGTGGGGTCTCTGTGTGAGTCTGTGTGAGTCTGTGTGTGAGTCTGTGGGTCTCTGTGTGACAAGTCTGTGGGTCTCTGTGTGAGTCTGTGGGTCTCTGTGTGAGTCTGTGGGTCTCTGTGTGAGTCTGTGGGTCTCTGTGTGAGTCTGTGGGTCTCTGTGTGAGTCTGTGGGCCTCTGTGTGAGTCTGTGGGTCTCTGTGTGAGTCTGTGGGTCTCTGTGTGAGTCTGTGGGGTCTCTGCGTGAGTCTGTGGGTCTCTGTGTGAGTCTGTGGGTCTCTGTGTGAGTCTATGGGTCTCTGTGTGAGTCTGTGGGTCTCTGTGTGAGTCTATGGGTCTCTGTGTGACGAGTCTGTGGGTCTCTGTGTGAGTCTGTGGGGTCTCTGTTTGAGTCTGTGGGGTCTCTGCGTGAGTCTGTGGGTCTCTGTGTGATGAGTCTGTGGGTCTCTGTGTGAGTCTGTGGGTCTCTGTGTGAGTCTGTGGGTCTCTGTGTGACGAGTCTGTGGGTCTCTGTGTGAGTCTGTGGGTCTCTGTGTGAGTCTGTGGGTCTCTGTGTGACGAGTCTGTGGGTCTCTGTGTGAGTCTGTGGGTCTCTGTGTGACGAGTCTGTGGGTCTCTGTGTGAGTCTGTGGGTCTCTGTGTGAGTCTGTGGGTCTCTGTGTGAGTCTGTGGGTCTCTGTGTGACGAGTCTGTGGGTCTCTGTGTGAGTCTGTGGGTCTCTGTGTGAGTCTGTGGGTCTCTGTGTGACGAGTCTACGGGTCTCTGTGTGAGTCTGTGGGTCTCTGTGTGAGTCTGTGGGCCTCTGTGTGAGTCTGTGGGTCTCTGTGTGACGAGTCTACGGGTCTCTGTGTGACGAGTCTGTGGGTCTCTGTGTGAGTCTATAGGTCTCTGTGTGACGAGTCTACGGGTCTCTGTGTGAGTCTGTGGGTCTCTGTGTGAGTCTGTGGGCCTCTGTGTGACGAGTCTGTGGGTCTCTGTGTGAGTCTGTGGGTCTCTGTGTGAGTCTGTGTGAGTCTCTGTGTGAGTCTGTGGGGTCTCTGTGTGAGTCTGTGGGTCTCTGTGTGAGTCTGTGGGTCTCTGTGTGAGTCTGTGGGTCTCTGTGTGAGTCTGTGGGTCTCTGTGTGAGTCTATGGGTCTCTGTGTGACGAGTCTGTGGGTCTCTGTGTGAGTCTGTGGGTCTCTGTGTGAGTCTGTGGGTTTCTGTGTGAGTCTGTGGGTCTCTGTGTGAGTCTGTGGGTCTCTGTGTGACGAGTCTGTGGGTATCTGTGTGAGTCTGTGGGGTCTCTGTGTGACGAGTCTGTGGGCCTCTGTGTGAGTCTGTGGGTCTCTGTGTGAGTCTGTGGGTCTCTGTGTGAGTCTGTGTGAGTCTCTGTGTGAGTCTGTGGGCCTCTGTGTGAGTCTATAGGTCTCTGTGTGAGTCTGTGGGTCTCTGTGTGAGTCTATAGGTCTCTGTGTGAGTCTGTGGGTCTCTGTGTGACGAGTCTGTGGGTCTCTGTGTGAGTCTGTGGGTCTCTGTGTGAGTCTGTGGGTCTCTGTGTGAGTCTGTGAGTCTCTGTGTGACGAGTCTGTGGGTCTCTGTGTGAGTCTGTGGGTCTCTGTGTGAGTCTGTGGGTCTCTGTGTGAGTCTGTGGGTCTCTGTGTGACGAGTCTGTGGGTCTCTGTGTGAGTCTGTGGGTCTCTGTGTGAGTCTGTGGGGTCTCTGTGTGAGTCTGTGGGTCTCTGTGTGACGAGTCTGTGGGTATCTGTGTGAGTCTGTGGGGTCTCTGTGTGAGTCTGTGTGAGTCTATGTGTGAGTCAATGGGTCTCTGTGTGAGTCTATAGGTCTCTGTGTGAGTCTGTAGGCCTCTGTGCCGTGCTGAGTCTGTGGATCTCTGTGTGAGTCTGTGGGTCTCTGTGTGAGTCTATGGGTCTCTGTGTGAGTCTGTGGGTCACTGTGTGAGTCTGTGGATCTCTGTGTGAGTCTGTGGGCCTCTGTGTGAGTCTGTGGGCCTCTGTGTGAGTCTGTGGGTCTCTGTGTGAGTCTGTGGGGCTCTGTGTGAGTCTGTGGGTCTCTGTGTGACGAGTCTGTGGGTATCTGTGTGAGTCTGTGGGGTCTCTGTGTGAGTCTGTGTGAGTCTCTGTGTGAGTCTGTGGGCCTCTGTGTGAGTCTATAGGTCTCTGTGTGAGTCTCTGTGTGAGTCTCGGTGTGAGTCTGTGGGCCTCTGTGTGAGTCTATAGGTCTCTGTGTGAGTCTGTAGGCCTCTGTGCCGTGGTGAGTCTGTGGATCTCTGTGTGAGTCTGTGGGTCTCTGTGTGAGTCTATGGGTCACTGTGTGAGTCTGTGGGTCTCTGTGTGAGTCTGTGGGTCTCTGTGTGAGTCTGTGGGTCTCTGTGTGAGTCTGTGGGTCTCTGTGTGAGTCTGTGGGTCTCTGTGTGAGTCTATGGGTCTCTGTGTGACGAGTCTGTGGGTCTCTGTGTGAGTCTGTGGGTCTCTGTGTGAGTCTGTGGGTCTCTGTGTGAGTCTGTGGGTCTCTGTGTGACGAGTCTGTGGGTCTCTGTGTGAGTCTGTGGGTCTCTGTGTGAGTCTGTGGGTCTCTGTGTGACGAGTCTGTGGGTCTTTGTGTGAGTTTGTGGGTCTCTGTGTGAGTCTATGGGTCTCTGTGTAAGTCTGTGGGTCTCTGTGTGAGTCTGTGGGTCTCTGTGTGAGTCTGTGGGGTCTCTGTGTGAGTCTGTGGGTCTCTGTGTGAGTCTGTGGGTCTCTGTGTGACGAGTCTGTGGGTCTCTGTGTGAGTCTGTGGGGTCTCTGTGTGAGTCTGTGGGTCTCTGTGTGAGTCTGTGGGTCTCTGTGTGACGAGTCTGTGGGTCTCTGTGTGAGTCTGTGGGGTCTCTGTGTGAGTTTGTGTGAGTCTCTGTGTGAGTCTGTGGGCCTCTGTGTGAGTCTATAGGTCTCTGTGTGAGTCTGTAGGCCTCTGTGCCGTGGTGAGTCTGTGGATCTCTGTGTCAGTCTGTGCGTATCTGTGTGAGTCTGTGGGTTTCTGTGTGAGTCTGTGGGTCTCTGTGTGAGTCTGTGGGTTTCTGTGTGAGTCTGTGGGTCTCTGTGTGAGTCTGTGGGTCTCTGTGTGACGAGTCTGTGGGTATCTGTGTGAGTCTGTGGGTCTCTGTGTGAGTCTGTGTGAGTCTCTGTGTGAGTCTGTGGGCCTCTGTGTGAGTCTATAGGTCTCTGTGTGAGTCTGTGTGAGTCTCTGTGTGAGTCTGTGGGCCTCTGTGTGAGTCTATGGGTCTCTGTGCGAGTCTGTGGGTCTCTGTGTGAGTCTGTGGGCCTCTGTGTGAGTCTGTGGGCCTCTGTGTGAGTCTGTGGGTCTCTGTGTGAGTCTGTGGGGTCTCTGTGTGAGTCTGTGGGTCTCTGTGTGACGAGTCTGTGGGTATCTGTGTGAGTCTGTGGGTCTCTGTGTGAGTCTGTGTGAGTCTCTGTGTGAGTCTGTGGGCCTCTGTGTGAGTCTATAGGTCTCTGTGTGAGTCTCGGTGTGAGTCTGTGGGCCTCTGTGTGAGTCTATAGGTCTCTGTGTGAGTCTGTAGGCCTCTGTGCCGTGGTGAGTCTGTGGATCTCTGTGTGAGTCTGTGGGTCTCTGTGTGAGTCTATGGGTCACTGTGTGAGTCTGTGGGTCTCTGTGTGAGTCTGTGGGTCTCTGTGTGAGTCTGTGGGTCTCTGTGTGAGTCTGTGGGTCTCTGTGTGAGTCTGTGGGTCTCTGTGTGAGTCTGTGGGTCTCTGTGTGACGAGTCTGTGGGTCTCTGTGTGAGTCTGTGGGTCTCTGTGTGAGTCTGTGGGTCTCTGTGTGAGTCTGTGGGTCTCTGTGTGACGAGTCTGTGGGTCTCTGTGTGAGTCTGTGGGTCTCTGTGTCAGTCTGTGGGTCTCTGTGTGACGAGTCTGTGGGTCTTTGTGTGAGTTTGTGGGTCTCTGTGTGAGTCTATGGGTCTCTGTGTGAGTCTGTGGGTCTCTGTGTGAGTCTGTGGGTCTCTGTGTGAGTCTGTGGGGTCTCTGTGTGAGTCTGTGGGTCTCTGTGTGAGTCTGTGGGTCTCTGTGTGACGAGTCTGTGGGTCTCTGTGTGAGTCTGTGGGGTCTCTGTGTGAGTCTGTGGGTCTCTGTGTGAGTCTGTGGGTCTCTGTGTGACGAGTCTGTGGGTCTCTGTGTGAGTCTGTGGGGTCTCTGTGTGAGTTTGTGTGAGTCTCTGTGTGAGTCTGTGGGCCTCTGTGTGAGTCTATAGGTCTCTGTGTGAGTCTGTAGGCCTCTGTGCCGTGGTGAGTCTGTGGATCTCTGTGTCAGTCTGTGCGTATCTGTGTGAGTCTGTGGGTTTCTGTGTGAGTCTGTGGGTCTCTGTGTGAGTCTGTGGGTTTCTGTGTGAGTCTGTGGGTCTCTGTGTGAGTCTGTGGGTCTCTGTGTGACGAGTCTGTGGGTATCTGTGTGAGTCTGTGGGGTCTCTGTGTGAGTCTGTGTGAGTCTCTGTGTGAGTCTGTGGGCCTCTGTGTGAGTCTATAGGTCTCTGTGTGAGTCTGTGTGAGTCTCTGTGTGAGTCTGTGGGCCTCTGTGTGAGTCTATAGGTCTCTGTGTGAGTCTGTGGGTCTCTGTGTGACGAGTCTGTGGGTCTCTGTGTGAGTCTGTGGGTCTCTGTGTCAGTCTGTGGGTCTCTGTGTGACGAGTCTGTGGGTCTTTGTGTGAGTTTGTGGGTCTCTGTGTGAGTCTATGGGTCTCTGTGTGAGTCTGTGGGTCTCTGTGTGAGTCTGTGGGTCTCTGTGTGACGAGTCTGTGGGTCTCTGTGTGAGTCTGTGGGGTCTCTGTGTGAGTCTGTGGGTCTCTGTGTGAGTCTGTGGGTCTCTGTGTGACGAGTCTGTGGGTCTCTGTGTGAGTCTGTGGGGTCTCTGTGTGAGTTTGTGTGAGTCTCTGTGTGAGTCTGTGGGCCTCTGTGTGAGTCTATAGGTCTCTGTGTGAGTCTGTAGGCCTCTGTGCCGTGGTGAGTCTGTGGATCTCTGTGTCAGTCTGTGCGTATCTGTGTGAGTCTGTGGGTTTCTGTGTGAGTCTGTGGGTCTCTGTGTGAGTCTGTGGGTTTCTGTGTGAGTCTGTGGGTCTCTGTGTGAGTCTGTGTGTCTCTGTGTGACGAGTCTGTGGGTATCTGTGTGAGTCTGTGGGGTCTCTGTGTGAGTCTGTGTGAGTCTCTGTGTGAGTCTGTGGGCCTCTGTGTGAGTCTATAGGTCTCTGTGTGAGTCTGTGTGAGTCTCTGTGTGAGTCTGTGGGCCTCTGTGTGAGTCTATAGGTCTCTGTGTGAGTCTGTAGGCCTCTGTGCCGTGGTGAGTCTGTGGATCTCTGTGTGAGTCTGTGGGTCTCTGTGTGAGTCTATGGGTCACTGTGTGAGTCTGTGGGTCTCTGTGTGAGTCTGTGGGTCTCTGTGTGAGTCTATGGGTCTCTGTGTGAGTCTATGGGTCTCTTTGTGACGAGTCTGTGGGTCTCTGTGTGAGTCTGTGGGGTCTCTGTTTGAGTCTGTGGGGTCTCTGCGTGAGTCTGTGGGTCTCTGTGTGAGTCTGTGGGTCTCTGTGTGACGAGTCTGTGGGCCTCTGTGCCGTGGTGAGTCTGTGGGTCTCTGTGTGAGTCTATAGGTCTCTGTGTGACGAGTCTGTGGGTCTCTGTGTGAGTCTGTGGGGTCTCTATGTGAGTCTGTCGGCCTCTGCGTGAGTCTGTGGGTCTCTGTGTGAGTCTATAGGTCTCTGTGTGAGTCTGTGGGCCTCTGTGCCGTGGGGAGTCTGTGGGTCTCTGTGTGAGTCTGTGGGTCTCAGTGTGAGTCTATGAGTCTCTGTGCGAGTCTGTGGGTTGCTGTGTGAGTCTATGGGTCTCTTTGCGAGTCTATGGGTTTCTGTGTGAGTCTATGGTTCTCTCTGTGAGTCTATCGATCTCTGTGTAAGTCTATCGCCTTCCACATTCCAACACTCGGCGAATTGCTAACTAAAAGCCTCCCTATGCCCCATCACTCATCGCTGATGAAATGCATTCGGCACTAAAAACCATCGCCGCTGTCTGCCCCGCTGTACTATACATCACGTTGTAAATTTAAAAGGAGAATCCTCCGTGTGGCACCGTCCACCACCACCATCGCCACCATTCATAATACATTGCAACATCGAAAACGACGCATGTCTGTTCCACTCCATTATAATGATGCATTGTATATTGAAAAGCGAAACCTGTGTCAGCGCGTACGCTGAAAATTAAAACCTCTGACGAGTTATAGGGAGGGGACTGCTCTACTTACGAACATTCGACTTACGAACTTTCAGAGATACCAACAAACCCTGTCCCAGTATGCGCCAGTAGCAGCAGCCTGTTCCAACCCGGAGTCGTAAGTTCAAGCGCCGCGCAATAGAACCAGTTGCATCTACATCTACAGAACGTGAAGAACCAGTGGCATCTATATCTGCAGAACGTGAAGAACCAGTGGCACCTACATCTGCAGAACGTGAAGAACCCGTGGCATCTACATCTGCAGAACGTGAAGAACCAGTGGCATCTACATCTACAGAACGTGAAGAACCAGTGGCACCTACATCTGCAGAACGTGAAGAACCAGTGGCATCTACATCTGCAGAACGTGAAGAACCAGTGGCATCTACATCTACAGAACGTGAAGAACCAGTGGCATCTACATCTGCAGAACATGAAGAACCAGTGGCATCTATATCTGCAGAACGTGAAGAACCATTGGCATCTACATCTACAGAACGTGAAGAACCAGTGGCATCTACATCTGCAGAACGTGAAGAACCAGTGGCATCTACATCTACAGAACGTGAAGAACCAGTGGCATCAACATCTGCAGAACGTGAAGAACCAGTGGCATCTACATCTACAGAACGTGAAGAACCAGTGGCATCTACATCTGCAGAACGTGAAGAACCAGTGGCATCTATATCTACAGAACATGAAGAACCAGTGGCATCTACATCTGCAGAACGTGAAGAACCATTGGCATCTACATCTGCAGAACGTGAAGAACCCGTGGCATCTACATCTGCAGAACGTCAAGAACCAGTGGCATCTACATCTGCAGAACGTGAAGAACCAGTGGCACCTACATCTGCAGAACGTGAAGAACCAGTGGCATCTACATCTGCAGAACGTGAAGAACCAGTGGCATCTACATCTGCAGAACGTGAAGAACCCGTGGCTTCTACATCTGCAAAACGTGAAGAACCAGTGGCACCTACATCTGCAGAACGTGAAGAACCAGTGGCATCTACATCTGCCGAACATGAAAAACCAGTGGCCTCTACAGCTGCAGGAGATTATATAACTCTTAAAGCCATCCCTGTGTTTAGTGTAGATGCCGTACAACACGTTTGGAATCGACAAGAGTACATTTGGACTTACGAACCAATCGACTCACGAACAGACCTCTGGAGCCTAACTCGTTCGTAAGTAAAGACGTCCTTGATTTACATCGGACCTTTTAAAGTTCCCGCATGTCTGACCCACTCCAACCCCCTTTCCGATAACGGTCACAGCACTTTAGTCCGTTTAAAACTCGAACCTCGATCTGCCCGACTACACAGAGGACCCATAGACTCACACACAGACCAATAGACCCACAAAGAGACCCATAGACTCACGCAGACCCACACAGAGACCCATAGACTCACGCAGACCCACAAACTCACAAAGAGACCCACAAACTCACACAGAGTCCCATAGACTCACGCTGAGACCAGTAGACTCACACGGAGACGAGCAGACTCACACAGACACCCACGGACTCACGCAGAGACAAATAGACTCACACAGAGCCCTTTAAACTCACACAGAGAGCCATAGACTCACACAGAGTCCCATAGACCCACGCCGAGACCCATAGATTCAAACAGAGACATTTAAACTCAAACAGAGACCCGTAGACTCACATTAAGATGTGTAGACTCACACAGAGACCCACAGACTCACACAGAGTCCCATAGACCCACGCCGAGACACATAGACTCACACAGAGAGCCATAGACTCACACAGAGACCAGTAGACTCACACAGAGAGCCATAGGCTCACACAGAGTCCCATAGACTCACGCAGAGACCCATAGACTTACACAGAGACCCATAGACTCACATAGAGACCCATAGACTCACAGAGACCCATAGACTCATACAGAGACCCATAGACTCACAGAGAGTCCCATAGACCCACGCCGAGACACATAGACTTACACAGAGACTCATAGACTCACATAGAGACCCATAGACTCACACAGAGACCTTTAAACTCAAACAGAGACCCGTAGTCTCACATTAAGATGCGTAGACTCACACAGAGACCCATAGACTCACACAGGGTCCCATAGACTCACACAGAAACACATAGACTCACACAGATACGCACAGACTCACACAGAGTCCCATAGACTCACGCCGAGACACATAGACTCACACAGAGACCCATAGACTCACACAGAGACCCATAGACTCACATAGAGACCCATAGACTCACAGAGACCCATAGACTCACACAGAGACCCATAGAATCACACAGAGTCCCATAGACCCACGCCGAGACCCATAGATTCACACAGAGACCTTTAAACTCAAACAGAGACCCGTAGTCTCACATTAAGATGCGTAGACTCACACAGAGACCCATAGACTCACACAGGGTCCCATTAACTCACGCCGAGACACATAGACTCACACAGAGAGCCATAGACTCACACAGAGACCAGTAGACTCACACAGAGATCCATAGGCTCACATAGAGACCCGTAGACTCACATTAAGATGCGTAGAATCACACAGACACCCACAGACTCACACAGAGTCCCATAGACTCACGCAGAGACCCATAGACTCACACAGAGACCCATAGACTCACACAGAGACCCATAGACTCACATAGAGACCCATAGGCTCACACAGAGTCCATAGACTCACGCAGAGACCCATAGACTTACACAGAGACCCATAGACTCACAGAGACCCATAGACTCACACAGAGTCCTATAGACCCACGCCGAGACCCATAGATTCACACAGAGACATTTAAACTCAAACAGAGACCCGTAGACTCACATTAAGACGCGTAGACTCACACAGAGACCCATAGACTCACACAGAGTCCCATAGACCCACGCCGAGACACATAGACTCACACAGAGAGCCATAGACTCACACAGAGACCCATAGACTCACACAGAGATCCATAGACTCACATAGAGACCCATAGACTCACATAGAGACCCATAGACTCACAGAGACCCATAGACTCACACAGAGTCCCATAGACTCACACAGAGACCCATAGACTCACACAGAGTCCCATAGACTCACGCAGAGAACCACAGACCCACACAAAGAACCACAGACCCACACTTAGACAGGATGTATGCTCCCGCCACGTCTGATTCGATGGAGTGCGTCTGATTCGATGGGGAGCTTCTGTCTAGCCACGTGACATTGTGCACGGTAACAAACACCCCGCGGGTTCGCGTCGTTCCGCAGACACGTCGTCGCTACCCGAATGAGCGTCGCCTCAACGACCCCCGTCACTCAGCCACGTCGCTGTGACAGCGCCGTGCGTTCTCCTCCAGCCGTGTGTGGTCGATGCAGAGGCTTGATGATTCCTTGCAACGGGCAACCTACTGTGGCGTTTGAACGTTCGAAATACAACTGCTGTTCTCCTGCATATATGTGAAAGGGGGAATTTGTGAACGTGTGTGTGTGTATGTTCGAAGTGTTTAGCGTACTTCCCGACATGCAACAAACTTGACATTTGGCATGTGGGTAGCTTCCAGACTGTACACAATGCAAAAAGTAAAAAAATAGACTTTTATATTTGGGGGATGGGGGGATGGGGGGTGCCGCAATAATGGATATATTTTGCACGGCAAGTGGGTGGTGACGTCACATCTGTGATGTCAACCGCATGCGGCAGCGTCACGCAGTTTGCCTGCTAACGTCACGCATTGTGCCTGCTGACGTCACGCAGTGTGCCTGCTGACGTCACGCACCCCCCCCCCCCCCCCCCCGCCGCCCACCGAGCGACGCTGGGTACTAAAGCTAGTACTTTATACTTTGCTACAGGCAAAAATGTATCCCATAGATATTGCTGCTCACCCCGAGCTGTAAGTAATCTGATATTTGTGGCATTGTCCTTGTCCTGTTCGCCTTTTGGTCTAACACTGGGTAGTGAGACACTGGGTAGTGAGACACTGGGTAGTGAGACACTGGGTAGTGAGACACTGGGTAGTGAGACACTGGGTAGTGAGACACTGCTAGTGAGACACTGGGTAGTGAGACACTGGGTAGTGAGACACTGTTAGTGAGACACTGGGTAGTGAGACACTGGTAGTGAGACACTGCTAGTGAGACACTGGTAGTGAGACACTGGGTAGTGAGACACTGGGTAGTGAGACACTGGGTAGTGAGACACTGGTAGTGAGACACTGCTAGTGAGACACTGGGTAGTGAGACACTGGGTAGTGAGACACTGTTAGTGAGACACTGGGTAGTGAGACACTGGTAGTGAGACACTGCTAGTGAGACACCGCTAGTGAGACACTGGGTAGTGAGACACCGCTAGTGAGACACTGGGTAGTGAGACACTGGGTAGTGAGACACTGGGTAGTGACACACTGGTAGTGAGACACTGGGTAGTGAGACACTGGGTAGTGAGACACTGGGTAGTGAGACACCGCTAGTGAGACACCGTTAGTGAGACACTGGGTAGTGAGACACCGCTAGTGAGACACTGTTAGTGAGACACTGGGTAGTGAGACACTGGTAGTGAGACACTGCTAGTGAGACACTGCTAGTGAGACACTGGGTAGTGAGACACTGGGTAGTGAGACACTGGGGTAGTGAGACACTGCTATTGAGACACTGGGTAGTGAGACACTGGGTAGTGAGACACTGCTAGTGAGACACTGGGTAGTGAGACACTGCTAGTGAGACACTGGGTAGTGAGACACTGGGTAGTGAGACACCGCTAGTGAGACACCGCTAGTGAGACACTGCTAGTGAGACACTGGGTAGTGAGACACTGGGTAGTGAGACACTGGGTAGTGAGACACTGCTAGTGAGACACTGGGTAGTGAGACTCTGCTAGTGAGACACTGCTAGTGAGACACTTAGTGAGAAACTGGGTGGTGAGACACCGCTAGTGAGACACTGCTAGTGAGACACCGCTAGTGAGACACTGCTAGTGAGACAAGGCCATACAGATGGCCACTGCGATCTCTGGTGTAGGCCAATCAGTTTCAAAGACAATGCCTATAACATCATCGTTGTTATTATAATTGTTGTATGAGCCACGTGAGTTTGAATGTTCACCACAAGCGCCGTGCGTGTGGTTCATTCAGATACTTGATGATGGCCTTGCAACGAGTTTCTATTGTGGGGTTTGAGCATCCTGACACAACTGCTGTTTGATTTGCCCGACAGGGTAAGGACTATTCTTTATTTTTCATACTTTGATATTGGCACAAAGGTATTCGGTGATAACAAAATAAAAATATTTTTATTTTTAAAAAGTACTATCCGGTGATAATACAAATATAAAAAAAATATATATGCGTGTATTATTTCATTGTTTCCCTTCTACGTGGTGGTGACTTTACCGAAAGAACCAAGAATATGAATCCCTGCAGTCACGAAAGCTTTAAATCAAAACAAAAACAATAGTTGATTGAATTTTCCGCTTATACGATTTTTACGAGGCCTACGTTGCTCTTGCTGTTTCTGTTTCTCTCTCCCATAGTTTCAAAATTAAATCTGTGGCACACAGCCGCGCCCCCCACATCGAATTAAGGGGCACGGGCGAAGTAATGATGAAACGTATCAGCAGTGGAGACGTCTCGCCCAGCGGTTGGACGAAGGAACTGCGTAAGATACGCGTGGAGTGGCAGCGGTGACGGTAGTGGTAGTCACATGGGCAGCAGGAAAACAGCCACCCAATCACTCACCCAGCCACCCACTCACCCAGCCACTCAGCTACCCACTCACCCACTCACACAGCCACTCACTCAGCTACCCACTCACCCAGCTACCCACTCACCCAGCCACCCAGCTACCCACTCACCCAACCACCCACTCACCCAGCCACCCACTCACACAGCCACCCACTCACTCACCCAGCCACCCACTCACACAGCCACCCACTCACTCACCCAGCCACCCACTCACCCAGCCACCCAGCTACCCAGCCACCCACTCACCCAGCCACCCACTCACCCAGTCACGCAGCTACCCAGCCACCCACTCACCCAGCCACCCACTCACCCAGTCACGCAGCTACCCAGCCACCCACTCACCCAGCCACCCACTCACCCAGCCACCCACTCACTCACCCAGCCACTCAGCTACCCAGCCACCCACTCACCCAGCCACCCACTCACCCAGCCACCCACTCACCCAGCCACCCAGCTACCCAGCCACCCACTCACCCAGCCACCCACTCACCCAGCCACCCAGCTACCCAGCCACCCACTCACACAGCCACCCACTCACTCACCCAGCCACCCACTCACCCAGCCAACCAGCTACCCAGCCACCCACTCACCCAGTCACCCAACTACCCAGCCACCCACTCACCCAGCCACCCACTCACCCAGCCACCCACTCACCCAGCCACCCAGCTACCCAGCCACCCACTCACCCAGCCACCCAGCTACCCAGCCACCCACTCACCCAGCCACCCACTCACCCAGCCACCCAGCTACCCAGCCACCAACTCACCCAGCCACCCACTCACCCAGTCACCCAACTACCCAGCCACCCACTCACCCAGCTACCCAGCCATCCACTTGCTCACCCAGCTACCCAGCCACCCAATCACCCAACCACCCACTCACCCAGCCACTCATTCACCCAGCCACCCACTCATTCACCCACTCACTCACCCACTCACTCACCCACTCACTCACCCACTTATTCACCCACTCACTCACCCAGCCACCCACTCATTCACCCACTCATTCACCTACTCACTCACCTACTCACTCACCCACTCATTCACCCACTCACCCAGCCACCCAATCACTCAGCCACTCATTCACCCACTCATTCACCCGCTCAACCAGCCACCAACTCATTCACCCACTCACTCACCCACTCACTCACCCACGCATTCACCCATTCACAGAGCCACACACTCACTCAGCCACCCACTCACCCAGCCACCCACTCACCCAGTCACCCAGCCACCCACTCACCCAGCCACACACCCACTCACCCAGGCACCCAGCCACCCACTCACTCTTCCACTCACTCATTCACCCACTCACTCACTCATTCATCCACTCACCCAGCAACCCACTCACCCACTCACTCACCCAGACACTCACTCACCCAGCCACCCACTCACCCAGCCACCCACTCACCCAGCCACCCACTTACCCAGCCACCCACTCACTAATTCATTCACTCATTCACCCACTCACCAGGGCCCTATCACACAATAGGCCGCAGTAGGCACTGTCTCTAAGGCCGACTCACTCAGCCACCCACTCACCTAGCCAACCACTCACTCACCCAGCCACCCACTCACCTAGCCACCCACTCACCTAGCCACCCACTCACTCACCCAGCCACCCACTCACCTAGCCACCTAGCCACCCACTCACTCACCCAGCCACCCACTCACCTAGCCACCCACTCACTCACTCATTCACCCACTCACCCAGGCACCCACTCACCCACTCACTCATTCACCCACTCACCCAGGCACCCACTCACCCAGCCACCCACTCACCTAGCCACCTAGCCACCCACTCACTCACTCAGCCACCCACTCACCTAGCCACCCACTCACTCACCCAGCCACCCACTCACCTAGCCACCCACTCACCTAGCCACCCACTCACTCACCCAGCCACCCACTCACCTAGCCACCCACTCACTCACTCATTCACCCACTCACCCCGCCACCCACCCACTCACTCATTCACCCACTCACCCAGGCACCCACTCACCCAGCCACCCACTCACTCTCCCATTCACTCACTCATTCACCCAATCACCCACTCACTACTGACTCACCCACTCTCTCACCACCCACACACTCACTCACTCTTGCTGAAACGTCACTATGGATACTGCCTCTTTATCCCGGACTGGGACCTCATCCCAGCCAATAGTCACCGCTCGCTCACTCACCCATACTCACTCACTCACCCACTCACTCACTCACCCACTCACTGACCCACTCACTCACTCACCCACTCACTGACCCACTCACTCACTCACCCACTCACTCACCCACTCACTCACTCATCACTCACTCACTCGCTCACTCACTCACTCACCCACTCACTCACTCACTCACCCACTGACCCACCCACTCACCCACTCACTCACTCATCACCCACTCACTCGCTCACCCACTCACTCACTCACCCACTGACTCAACCACTCACTCCCTCAGTCACTCACTCACCCACTCACTTACATAGTCAATCACTCACTCACCCACTCACGCATTCACCCACTCACCCAGCAACCCACTCACTCGCTCACTCACCCACTCACCCAGCCACCCACTTACCCAGTAACCCACTACACTATACACTACTATACACTACTACAAACCTGTCAACCCCTTGTCAGTGTCTACTTTATAACAGACCAATTCAGACTACCATACACTATACACTACACTATACACTACTATACACTACACTACTATACACTATAGTACACTACTGTCAACTACACTACTATACACTACACACTACACTACTATACACTACACTACTATACACTACACTATACACTGCACTATACACTACACTACTATACACTACACTATACACTACACTATACACTACACTACTATACACTACACTACTATACACTACTATACACTGTACTACTATACACTACTATACACTGCACTACTATACACTACACTATACACTACACTACTATACACTACACTATACACTACACTACTATACACAACTATACACTGCACTACCCTACTACACACTACTATACACTACACTACTATACACTACACTACTATACACTATACTAGACACTACACTATACACTACACTATACACTACACTATACACTACACTATACACTACACGACTATACACTACACTATACACTACTATACACTACACTATACACTACATTACTATACACAACACTACTATACACTACACTACTATACACTACACTACTATACACTACACTATACACTACACTACTATACACTACACTATACACTACACTATACACTACACTACTATCCACTACACTATACACTACACTACTATACACTACACTACTATACACTACTATACACTACACTATACACTACACTACTATACACTATACACTACACTACTATACACTACACTATACACTACACTATACACTACACTACTAGACACTACACTACTATACACTACACTACTATACACTACACTACTATACACTATACTAGACACTACACTATACACTACACTATACACTACACTACTATACACTACACTATACACTACTAGACACTACACTGCAATTTAGAGAGAAAAAGAAAACAAAAAACCGTTGTCCGCAACGTCCAGCCGCCGCGCCGACAGAGGCAACCGCCCAAGTTTTTCCGCATGCCGGTGGTCACGTGACGCCACGTAGCTGCTCCGTTAAACCAAAAGACAAATCGACAATAAAGTAATGTTTAACTTTACTCCCACGGCGCTAAAGCAAACACGGAGACCGAAGGTCGACGCCGACGTGGTGGCCCTTTACGCGATATTTATATTAATAAAATAAGGAATCCCCGCGGTGTGTGTGTGTTTCTTTTTTTGTTCGTTCGAGCCTCACCGGCCTCGCCTTGATCGGCCGCCGGCTTTGATGCGAGGGAGGCGGCGGAGGTTCGGGTCGTACGGCGCTGGTCCGGAACCAGGCCTCAGTTGGAGAAAATGATTTAAAAGTTAACGAATATTAACCCGCGCAAATGATGCCTCGGGACCGCCCTTAATTAACGATTTCTTTTGTTTTTAAAACAACAACAGAAGAGTGAATGGAAGACGCAGGCATTGGATCGGTCGGCCAAATGAAGGACAGGCGAGTTTAGTACTTAACACGCTTGCAGACACGTGGAGTTTAAAGTTTTTAAACGATGTGCAGAGCTAACAACGTTGACGAATGCCTAACAAAGGGCAAAAGCTTGGCTCCGAGAGCCCCGGTGATTAACACTGAACCCTGTGGGAGCCTTAGTCTGGCTCTGTGAGCCTCAGTGATTAACACTGAACCCTGTGGGAGCCTTAGTCTGGCTCTGTGAGCCCCGGTGATTAACACTGAACCCTATGGGAGCCTTAGTCTGGCTCTGTGAGTCTCGGTGATTAACACTGAACCCTGTGGGAGGGAGCCTTAGTCTGGCTCTGTGAGTCTCAGTCTGGCTCTGTGAGCCTCAGTGATTAAATTGAACCCTGTGGGAGCCTTAGTCTGGCTCTGTGAGTCTCAGTGATTAACACTGAACCCTGTGGGAGCCTTAGTCTGGCTCCGAGAGCCCCGGTGATTAACACTGAACCCTGTGGGAGCCTTAGTCTGGCTCTGTGAGTCTTAGTGATTAACACTGAACCCTGTGGGAGCCTTAGTCTGGCTCTGTGAGCCACAGTGATTAACACTGAACCCTGTGGGAGCCTTAGTCTGGCTCTGTGAGCCTCAGTGATTAACACTGAACCCTGTGGGAGGCTCAGTCTGGCTCCGAGAGCCCCGGTGATTAACACTGAACCCTGTGGGAGCCTTAGTCTGGCTCTGTGAGTCTCAGTGATTAACACTGAACCCTGTGGGAGCCTTAGTCTGGCTCTGTGAGCCTCAGTGATTAACACTGAACCCTGTGGGAGCCTTAGTCTGGCTCTGTGAGTCTCACTGGTTAACACTGAACCCTGTGGGAGTTTTAGTCTGGCTCTGTGAGCCTCGGTGATTAACACTGAACCCTGTGGGAGCCTTAGTCTGGCTCTGTGAGTCTCAGTGATGAACACTGAACCCTGTGGGAGCCTCAGTCTGGCTCTGTGAGTCTCAGTGATTAACACTGAACCCTGTGGGAGCCTTTGTCTGGCTCTGTGAGCCTCAGTGATTAACACTGAACCCTGTGGGTGCCTTAGTCTGGCTCTGTGAGTCTCATTGATAAACACTGAACCCTGTGGGAGCCTTAGTCTGGCTCTGTGAGCCTCAGTGATTAACACTGAACCCTGTGGGAGCCTTAGTCTGGCTCTGTGAGCCTCAGTGATTAACACTGAACCCTGTGGGAGCCTTAGTCTGGCTCTGTGAGTCTTAGTGATTAACACTGAACCCTGTGGGAGCCTTAGTCTGGCTCTGTGAGCCACAGTGATTAACACTGAACCCTGTGGGAGCCTTAGTCTGGCTCCGAGAGCCCCGGTGATTAACACTGAACCCTGTGGGAGCCTTAGTCTGGCTCTGTGAGCCTCAGTGATTAATACTGAACCCTGTGGGAGCCTTAGGCTGGCTCTGTGAGCCTCAGTGATTAACACGGAACCCTGTGGGAGCCTTAGTCTGGCTCTGTGAGCCTCGGTGATTAACACTGAACCCTGTGGGAGCCTTAGTCTGGCTCTGTGAGCCTCAGTGATTAACACTGAAACCTGTAGGAGCCTCAGTCTGGCTCTCTGAAGCCTCAGTGATTAACACTGAACCTTGTGGGAGCCTTAGTCTGGCTCTGTGAGCCTCAGTGATTAACACTGAACCCTGTGGGAGTCTTAGTCTAGCTCTCTGAGCCTCAGTGATTGACACTGAACCCTGTGGGAGTCTCAGTGATTAACACTGAACCTTGTGGGAGCCTTAGTCTGGCTCTGTGAGCCTCAGTGATTAACACTGAACCCTGTGGGAGCCTTTGTCTGGCCCTGTGAGTCTCAGTGATGAACACTGAATCCTGTGGGAGCCTCAGTCTGGCTCTGTGAGTCTCAGTGATTAACACTGAACCCTGTGGGAGCCTTAGTCTGGCTCTGTGAGTCTCAGTGATTGACACTGAACCCT
>NC_046138.1:2692262-2836161 GCF_010993605.1 Petromyzon marinus
TGTGTGTCTCTGTCGCTGTGTGTCTCTGTCTCTGTCTGTCTCTGTGTGTCTCTGTCTGTCGCTGTGTGTCTCTGTCGCTGTGTGTCTCTGTCTGTCTCTGTCTGTCTCTGTGTGTCTCTGTCGCTGTGTGTCTCTGTCTGTCGCTGTCTGTCTCTGTCTCTGTCTGTCTCTGTGTGTCTCTGTCTGTCGCTGTGTGTCTCTGTCTGTCTCTGTCTGTCTCTGTCGCTGTGTGTCTCTGTCTGTCGCTGTCTGTCGCTGTGTGTCTCTGTCTGTCTCTGTCTCTGTCTGTCTCTGTCGCTCTCTGTCTCTGTCTGTCTCTGTCTCTGTCTGTCGTTGTCTGTCTCTGTCTGTCTCTGTCTGTCGCTGTGTGTCTCTGTCTGTCGCTGTCTGTCTCTGTCTGTCTCTGTCTGTCTCTGTGTGTCTCTGTCTGTCGCTGTGTGTCTCTGTCTGTCGCTGTCTGTCTCTGTCTGTCTCTGTCTGTCTCTGTGTGTCTCGGTCTGTCGCTGTGTGTCTCGGTCTGTCGCTGTGTGTCTCTGTCTCTCGCTGTCTGTCGCTGTGTGTCTCTGTCTCTGTCGCTGTGTGTCTCTGTCTGTCTCTGTGTGTCTCTGTCTGTCGCTGTGTGTCTCTGTCTGTCGCTGTCTGTCTCTGTCTGTCTCTGTGTGTCTCTGTCTGTCGCTGTCTGTCTCTGTCTGTCGCTGTGTGTCTCTGTCTGTCTCTGTCTGTCGCTATGTGTCTCTGTCTCTCGCTGTCTGTCTCTGTCTGTCGCTGTGTGTCTCTGTCGCTGTGTGTCTCTGTCTGTCGCTGTGTGTCTCTGTCTGTCTCTGTCTGTCGCTGTGTGTCTCTGTCTCTGTGTGTCTCTGTCTCTGTGTGTCTCTGTCTCTGTGTGTCTCTGTCTCTGTGTGTCTCTGTCGCTGTGTGTCTCTGTCTGTCGCTGTGTGTCTCTGTCTGTCTCTGTCTGTCGCTGTGTGTCTCTGTCTGTCGCTGTCTGTCTCTGTCTCTCGCTGTGTGTCTCTGTCTATCTCTGTCTGTCGCTGTGTGTCTCTGTCTCTCGCTGTGTGTCTCTATCTGTCTCTGTCTGTCTCTGTCTGTCGCTGTGTGTCTCTGTCTCTGTGTGTCTCTGTCTCTGTGTGTCTCTGTCTCTGTGTGTCTCTGTGTGTCTCTGTCTGTCGCTGTGTGTCTCTGTCTGTCGCTGGGGCGTCAGAGACAACTGCACCAGCTGTCTGGAGGCTTCCCTGGGTTCGACTCCGGGCCCAGGGTGGCTCTCTCTCTGTCACGGTGTCCGTCTTTCTCTCAAGGGGCTTCATCAGGATCTGTATTTAGACACACCGATTGAAGGCGACACCGACGATGCGGTGGTGGTGGCGGCGGTGGCGGTGGTGGTGGCGGTGATGGCGGTGGTGGCGGTGGTGGCGGTGATGGCGGTGGTGGCGGTGATGGCGGTGGTGGCGGTGGCGGTGATGGCGGTGGTGGCGGGTGGTGGCGGTGGTGGCGGTGGCGGTGATGGCGGCGGTGGCGGCGGTGGTGGCGGTGATGGCGGTGGTGGCGGCGGTGGTGGCGGTGATGGCGGCGGTGGCGGTGACGGCGGCGTTGGCGGTGGCGGTGATGGCGGCGGTGGCGGTGGCGGTGGTGGCGGCGGTGGCGGTTGTGGTGTTGGTTGTGTTGGTGGTGGTGGCGGCGGCGGTGACGGCGCGGTGGTCCCCGTCTCGGCAGTGAAGCGCTACGTGCGCAAGGGCGTTCCCCACGCGCACCGGGGGGACGTGTGGATGGCGACGAGCGGGGCACAGGCGCTCATGGAGGCCAACGTGGGCTACTACGCTCGCCTGCTGGCCGAGGAGAAGGACCCCGTCCTCGTGGACACCATCGCCACCGGTGGGTGGGCGGTTGTGGGCGGTGGGCCTGGTGGCGGTTGTGGGCGGTGGGCCTGGTGGCGGTTGTGGGCGGTGGGCCTGGTGGCGGTTGTGGGCGGTGGGCCTGGTGGCGGTTGTGGGCGGTGGGCCTGGTGGCGGTTGTGGGCGGTGGGCGTGGTGGCGGTTGTGGGCGGTGGGCGTGGTGGCGGTGGGCCTGGTGGCGGTTGTGGGCGGTGGCGGTGGTGGTGTTGGAACGCGGTGATTGTGGCCGTGAGAATAGTGACGGTGGAGGTGTGTGACGGTGGAGGTGTGTGACGGTGGAGGTGTGACGTTGGAGGTGTGACGGTGGTGGTGTGATGGTGGAGGTGTGACGGTGGAGGTGTGACGGTGGAGGTGTGTGATGGTGGAGGTGTGACGGTGGAGGTGTGACGGAGGAGGTGTGACGGTGGAGGTGTGACGGTGGAGGTGTGACGGTGGAGGTGTGTGACGATGGAGGTGTGTGACGGTGGAGGTGTGACGGTGGAGGTGTGACGGTGGTGGTGACGGTGGAGGTGTGACGGTGGAAGTGTGTGACGATGGAGGTGTGTGACGGTGGTGGTGTGACGGTGGAGGTGTGACGGTGGAGGTGTGACGGTGGAGGTGTGACGGTGGTGGTGACGATGGAGGTGTGACGATGGAGGTGTGACGGTGGAGGTGTGACGGTAGAGGTGTGTGACGGTGGAGGTGTGACGGTGGAGGTGTGACGGTGGTGGTGACGGTGGAGGTGTGACGGTGGAGGTGTGTGACGGTGGTGGTGTGACGGTGGAGGTGTGACGATGGAGGTGTGACGGTGGAGGTGTGACGGTGGTGGTGTGACGGTGGAGGTGTGACGGTGGAGGTGTGACGGTGGTGGTGTGACGGTGGAGGTGTGACGGTGGTGGTGTGACGGTGGAGGTGTGTGACAGTCGTGGTGTGACGGTGGAGGTGTGACGATGGAGGTGTGACGGTGGAGGTGTGTGACGGTGGTGGTGTGACGGTGGAGGTGTGATGGTGGAGGTGTGACGGTGGAGGTGTGTGACGGTGGTGGTGTGACGGTGGTGGTGTGACGGTGGAGGTGTGACGGTGGTGGTGTGACGGTGGTGGTGTGACGGTGGAGGTGTGACGGTGGTGGTGTGACGGTGGAGGTGTGACGATGGAGGTGTGACGGTGGAGGTGTGTGACGGTGGTGGTGTGACGGTGGAGGTGTGATGGTGGAGGTGTGACGGTGGAGGTGTGTGACGGTGGTGGTGTGACGGTGGTGGTGTGACGGTGGTGGTGTGACGGTGGAGGTGTGACGGTGGTGGTGTGACGATGGAGGTGTGACGGTGGAGGTGTGTGACGGTGGAGGTGTGACGGTGGTGGTGTGACGGTGGAGGTGTGACGGTGGAGGTGTGACGATGGAGGTGTGACGGTGGAGGTGTTTGGTTCAAAGCCACTTGCCCCGACAATCTGTAAAGAGCTACATGGGGGATCTTTGTACGTCTTATGTATATGTGCGTGCGTGTCTACAGTGGGGAGCGGTGGTGCAGCGGTTAGCGCTACGAACCTGGCGACCCGAGTTCGATTCCCGGTCACGGCCAAAACACCGTTGCTGGGCCTCGCCGAGGTCGACTCGCCCTCAAATTAGTAACCTGGTGCGGTGTGCAGTAAACATCGCCACTGGGGAGTGAGACAAAGGCGGCCGGGCGTGGTGCTGGCCACCCACCCCCTCGTGTGCCACAACGCCGGTAGCCTTCATAGGCGCTGCTCGCTACTAACAGCACTTGCCCCTACAGCCTGTTAGAGGCTACACGGGGGATCTTTGTCTGTGTATAGGCGCTGCTGCTACTCGCTAACAGCACTTGCGCTACAGCCTGTTAGAGGCTACATGGGGGATCTTTGTCTCTGTGTGTGTGTCTGTGTGTGTTTGTCTCTGTGTGTGTCTCTGTGTGTGTGTCTCTGTGTGTCTCTGTGTGTGTGTGTCTCTGTGTGTGTGTCTGTGTGTGTGTCTCTGTGTGGGTGTCTCTGTGTCTCTGTGTAGGTGTCTGTGTCTCTGTGTGTGTGTCTCTGTGTGTGTCTCTGTGTGTGTGTGTCTCTGTGTGTGTCTCTCTGTGTGTGTCTCTGTGTGTGTCTCTCTATGTGTGTCTCTGTGTGTGTGTCTCTGTGTGTGTCCCTGTGTGTGTGTCTCTGTGTGTGTCTCTCTGTGTGTGTCTCTGTGTGTGTGTCTCTGTGTGTGTCTCTGTGTGTGTGTCTCTGTGTGTGTCCCTGTGTGTGTGTCTCTGTGTGTGTCTCTGTGTGTGTGTGTCTCTGTGTGTGTCTCTCTTTGTGTGTCTCTGTGTGTGTGTCCCTGTGTGTGGACCCCCTTAATGGAGCATCTTCGCCGGTTAGAAACATTTAGGCTGGCCTGCCTACGATCCATCCTGGGTTTAACGAGGCTGGATTGTTTGAGGAGCTCACAAATCCTTGAAAGATCTGGGCAAGGTCCCATCGGTGAGCTCCTCCGGCAGGCAAGGCTGCGTTGGCTGGGTCATGTAGCCCGCATGCCCAGCCACCGCATGCCGAAACAGCTTTTGTTCGGCCGGATGGAGGGGGCTAAACGGGCGCGGCACGGGCTAGAGAAGAGATGGAGTGATGTGGTAGAGGAGGACGTGGAGCTGAGTGGACTTGCCGATGACTGGTACCAGCGGTGTCAACATCGGCCTCTGTGGAGGAGGCTCGTGAAGGACGCTACTGGGCAGTTGGAGGCAGTCGCCCTCCAACAACAACGGAGGGCGAGGAGCGACGCTCACAACAACGAGCGGAGCGCCGGGTGGCTAAAGCACAGCAGGTTGGCACAGTAGGGGGCACAGGTGGTGCATCAGCCAGTCATCTCAGTCATCTCGGTCAGTCGACCCGTGGCACCTGGGTCTGCCCCGTGACCTCCTGCCAGCGGGCGTTCGACACTTCACGTGGCCTCAATGTGCACATGGCCTGGCACAAGCGTCGTGGTGACGTCACCGCCACTTAGTGGCGAATGGCGGTTGTTGTTGTGTCTAAAGTGTGTGTGTGTGTCTGTGTGTCTCTCTGTGTGTGTCTCTGTGTGTGTGTCTCTGTGTGTCTCTCTGTGTGTGTCTCTCTGTGTGTGTCTCTGTGTGTGTGCCTCTGTACCGGGGGAATCTCCATTTGGTACAGATATAATCGGAGGCTGATCGATGCCCGGGTGCGGTCAAGGGATGGCTCCCTATTGCTCAACCACGTTGTGTGTGCCGATGATTTGGTAATAGCTGCTCATTCAGAGGAGGAGTTGGAGACGCTGCTGCTGAGACTGGAGCGTGCCACTAAGAGATGGGGCCTTGCCATCAGCCCCACCAAAACTAAGCACCTGCCTGGGAATTTTGTACCATCGGACACTCCACCCCCACAACTCCCAATCGGTGATGGGGCTGTTGTGGAGAGAGTGGAGAGTTTCTCATACCTGGGCAGTGTGCTTGTGACCGGCTCCAGTTTAACAGCAGAGGTCTCACTCCGCATCAGTCGAGCGGCAATATCTTTTCATCGGTTGCGTAACGCTGTGTGGAAGCTACCTGGTCTGTCGCTCCGCACTAAGCTTCAGGTCTTCGCGGCCACGGTCATTCCTTCCCTTCTCTACGCTTGCGAAACGTGGACCCCCCTGGTGGAACATCTTCGCCGGTTAGAAACATTTAGGCTGGCCTGCCTACGATCCATCCTGGGTTTAACCAGGCTGGATTATGTGAGGAGCTCACAAATCCTTGAAAGATCTGGGCAAGGTCCCATCGGTGAACTCCTCCGGCAGGCAAGGCTGCGTTGGCTGGGTCATGTAGCCCGCATACCCAGCCACCGCATGCCGAAACAGTTTTTGTTCGGCCGGATGGAGGGGGCTAAACGGGCGCGGCTCGGGCTGGAGAAGAGATGGAGTGATGTGGTACATGAGGACGTGGAGCTGAGTGGACTTGCCGATGACCGGTACCAGCGGTGTCGAGATCGGCCTCTGTGGAGGAGGCTCGTGAAGGACGCTGCTACTGGGCAGTTGGACGCAGTCGCCCTCCAACAACAACGGAGGGCGGAGGAGCGACGCTCACAACAACGAGCGGAGCGCCGGGTGGCTAAAGCACAGCGGGTTGGCACAGTAGGGGTTCACAGGTGGTGCATCAGCCAGTCGTCTCAGTCATCTCAGTCAGTCGACCCGTGGCACCTGCTGGGTCTGCCCCGTGACCTCCTGCCAGCGGGCGTTCGACACTTCACGTGGCCTCAAGGTGCACATGGCCTGGCACAAGCGTCGTGGTGAATGGCGGTTGTTGTTGTTGTTGTCTCTGTGTGCGCTCGCGCGCGTCCGCAGATCTGAACAGGACATTCCCGGAGAACGTGTACTTTCAGGACGGAGCGCAGCCCAGCCTCAAGGAGTCCCTCGCTCGCGTCCTCGCCAGCTACGGCCACCACAACGACGCCGTGGGATACTGCCAGGTGGCGGTCACGCACAGAAGGCCAAGGTCCCCCGTGTAGCCTCAGGCAGGCTGCAGGGGCAAGTGCTGTTAGTAGTAGCGAGTAGCAGCGCCTATACACAGACAAAGATCCCCCGTGTAGCCTCGAGCAGGCTGCAGGGGCAAGTGCTGTTATCGAGTAGCAGCAGCACCTATACACAGACAAAGGTCCCCCGTGTAGCCCCGAACAGGCTGCAGGGGCAAGTGCTGTTAGCGAGTAGCAGCAGCACCAATACACAGACAAAGATCCCCCGTGTAGCCCCGAGCAGGCTGCAGGGGCAAGTGCTGTTAGTAGTAGCGTGCAGCAGCGCCTATACACAGAAGGCAAAGGTCCCCCGTGTAGGCTCTAGCAGGCTGCAGGGGCAAGTGCTGTTAGCGAGTAGTAGCAGCGCCTATACACAGACAAAGATCCCCCGTGTAGCCTCGAGCAGACTGCAGGGGCAAGTGCTGTTAGTAGTAGCGAGTAGCAGCGCCTATACACAGACAATGGTCCCCCGTGTAGCCTCTAGCAGACTGCAGGGGCAAGTGCTGTTAGTTAGCGAGTAGCAGCGCCTATACACAGACAAAGATCCCCCGTGTAGCCTCTAGCAGGCTGCAGGGGCAAGTGCTGTTAGCGAGTAGCAGCAGCAGCACCTATACACAGACAAAGATCCCCCGTGTAGCCTCTAGCAGGCTGTAGGGGCAAGTGCCGTTAGTAGTAGCGAGTAGCAGCGCCTATACACAGACGAAGGTCCCCCGTGTAGCCTCGAGCAGGCTGCAGGGGCAAGTGCTGTTAGTTAGCGAGTAGCAGCGCCTATACACAGACAAAGGTCCCCCGTGTAGCCTCTAGCAGACTGCAGGGCCAAGTGCTGTTAGTTAGCGAGTAGCAGCGCCTATACACAGACAAAGATTCCCCGTGTAGCCTCTAACAGGCTGTTGGGGCAAGTGCTGTTAGCGAGTAGCAGCAGCGCCTATACACAGACAAAGATCCCCCGTGTAGCCTCTAGCAGGCTGTCGGGGCAAGTGCTGTTAGTAGCGAGTAGCAGCGCCTATACACAGACAAAGATCCCCCGTGTAGCCTCTAACAGGCTGTAGGGGCAAGTGCTGTTAGTAGCGAGTAGCAGCGCCTATACACAGACAAAGATCCCCCGTGTAGCCTCTAACAGGCTGTAGGGGCAAGTGCTGTTAGCGAGCAGCGCCTATACACAGACAAAGATCCCCCGTGTAGCCTCTAGCAGGCTGTAGGGGCAAGTGCTGTTAGTAGCGAGTAGCAGCGCCTATACACAAACAAAGATCCCCCGTGTAGCCTCTAGCAGGCTGTAGGGGCAAGTGCTGTTAGTAGCAAGTAGTAGCAGCACCTATACACAGACAAAGATCCCCCGTGTAGCCTCTAACATGCTGCAGGGGCAAGTGCTGTTTGTAGTATCGTGCAGCAGCGCCTATACACAGAAGGCAAAGATCCCCCGTGTAGCCTCTAGCAGACTGCAGGAGCAAGTGCTGTTAGCGAGCAGCAACATCACCTATACACAGACAAAGATTCCCCGTGTAGTCTCTAACAAACTGTAGGGGCAAGTGCTATTAGCGAGTAGCAGCAGCACCTATACACAGACAAAGATCCCCCGTGTAGCCTCTAACAGGCTGTAGGGGCAAGTGCTGTTAGCGAGTAGCAGCAGCACCTATACACAGACAAAGATCCCCCGTGTAGCCTCTAACAGGGCTGTAGGGGCAAGTGCTGTTAGCGAGCAGCGCCTATGAAGGCTACCGGCGCTGTGGCACACGAGGGGGGGTGGGTGGCCAGCAACCACCACTCCCGGCCGCCTTTGTCTCTCCCCCAGTGGCGATGTTTCCTACACACAGCACCAGGCCACTCATTTTGGGGCTCAAGTCGACGTAGGCTAGGCCCAGGAAACAGTTCGGATTATCGTCACCGGTAGGCGTCGGCCGTGAGCTGGGATCGAACTCGGGTCGCCGGGTTCGTAGCGCGGCTCGCGAACCGCCACACCACCGCTCACTTGCACGCACCCAAGACAAAGGTCCCCCGCGTAGCCCTGACAGGCTGTCGGGGCAAGTGCTTTTTGTTGGGGGAGAAAGCGCCCCTTGAGGGCGGAACAGCACGCACAGTGGCTGGGTTGCCGTGGTGGCTCGGAGATGTTAACTGCCTCGCCTAGTATGCGGGAGGTCGTGGATTCTATCCCGAGCCCTGACGCCGGTTAAATATATTTCAAGACAAAGATCCCCCGCGTAGCCCTGACAGGCTGTCGGGGCAAGTGCTTTTTGTTGGGGGAGAAAGCGCCCATTGAGGGCGGAACAGCACGCACAGTGGCTGGGTTGCCGTGGTGGCTCGGAGATGTTAACTGCCTCGCCTAGTATGCGGGAGGTCGTGGATTCTATCCCGAGCCCTGACGCCGGTTAAATATATTTCAAGACAAAGATCCCCCGCGTAGCCCTGACAGGCTGTCGGGGCAAGTGCTTTTTGTTGGGGGAGAAAGCGCCCCTTGAGGGCGGAACAGCACGCACAGTGGCTGGGTTGCCGTGGTGGCTAGGAGATGTTAACTGCCTCGCCTAGTATGCGGGAGGTCGTGGATTCTATCCCGAGCCCTGACGCCGGTTAAATATATTTCAAGACAAAGATCCCCCGCGTAGCCCTGACAGGCTGTCGGGGCAAGTGCTTTTTGTTGGGGGAGAAAGCGCCCCTTGAGGGCGGAACAGCACGCACAGTGGCTGGGTTGCCGTGGTGGCTAGGAGATGTTAACTGCCTCGCCTAGTATGCGGGAGGTCGTGGATTCTATCCCGAGCCCTGACGCCGGTTAAATATATTTCAAGACAAAGATCCCCCGCGTAGCCCTGACAGGCTGTCGGGGCAAGTGCTTTTTGTTGGGGGAGAAAGCGCCCCTTGAGGGCGGAACAGCACGCACAGTGGCTGGGTTGCCGTGGTGGCTAGGAGATGTTAACTGCCTCGCCTAGTATGCGGGAGGTCGTGGATTCTATCCCGAGCCCTGACGCCGGTTAAATATATTTCGAGTTTGCGTGTCTCTCTCGCTCTCTCTTTCTCTCTCTCTCTCGCTCTCTCTCTCTCCCCGTGGCCGCGTTGATTTCCCTCCCGGGCCCTCCGGTTTTTCACCCCACGTTAATGATCAACGACTAGTAGCTCCTCTGTAAATGTCCACACATGATGACGAGCCGCCCCGCTGAGCTGTCAACTGCGGCCGTACCTTGGCGTGCGGCCGCTTTGGAAAACGTCGAATTTGAAAACAAAATCCGTCTTGGGGTGCGACGTTCTTGCCTGGGATGCGACGTCTCGCTGCTTGCTGGAACTTGTGTGGGTCGGGATGATTCCACCGAGCTACCGGCGAAGACCCCCCGTTCACGACTGAGACGAAGCGCCTCTGCTCGCTCTGCCTGTAGATCTCGTTCGGTCCACAGCCCCCCTTGGCTGTATGTATATATATATAATTTTTTTCTTTCTTAAATATAATTTATTTTAATTTATCCGCGCATTTATTTTAGTTTGCGCATGCATTTTGGCAATAAGTAGCGTCTGCATTATGTTATGCAGCCGCATTGATGTATAACGCTCCATGTAAGATATCGTTTCTCATACTCGCGAACGGATTATTCCGTTTCGCTTTGTTTCTTATGGGGAAAAATCCGTTTGGTGGACGTCACTTTCAGGTATAAGTCCCCCTACCTTCTGGTAGGAGGACTTTTACCGAGGTACCACTGTAATTACATCAACAACCTAATGTGTCCTGACTTTTGGGGCACTCTTTATAATAACAACAACAACAACCCCTATGTGTCCTGACTTTTGGGCCACCCTTTATGATAACAACAACCCAATGTGTCCTAACTTTGGGCCACTGTATAATAACAACAACCCCTATGTGTCCTGACTTTTGGGCCACTGTATAATAACAACAACAACCCCTATGTGTCCTGACTTTTGGGCCACCCTGTATAATAACAACAACAACCCCTATGTGTCCTGACTTTTGGGCCACTCTTTATGATAACAACAACCCCTATGTGTCCTGACTTGTGGGCCACCCTGTATAATAACAACAACAACAACCCCTATGTGTCCTGACTTTTGGGCCACCCTGTATAATAACAACAACAACCCCTATGTGTCCTGACTTTTGGGCCACCTTGTATAATAACAACAACAACCCCTATGTGTCCTGACTTTTGGACCACCCTGTATAATAATAACAACAACCCCTATGTGTCCTGACTTTTGGGCCACCCTGTTTAATAACAACAACAACCCCTATGTGTCCTGACTTTTGGGCCACCCTGTATAACAACAACAACCCCTATGTGTCCTGACTTTTGGGCCACCCTGTATAATAACAACAACTCCTATGTGTCCTGACTTTTGGGCCACCCTGTTTAATAACAACAACAACCCCTATGTGTCCTGACTTTTGGACCACCCTGTATAACAACAACAACCCCTATGTGTCCTGACTTTTGGGCCACCCTCTATAAAAACAACAACAACAACCCCTATGTGTCCTGACTTTTGGGCCACCCTGTATAACAACAACAACCCCTATGTGTCCTGACTTTTGGGCCACCCTGTATCATAATAACAACAACCCCTATGTGTCCTGACTTTTGGGCCACCCTGTATAATAACAACAACCCCTATGTGTCCTGACTTTTGGGCCACCCTGTTTAATAACAACAACAACCCCTATGTGTCCTGACTTTTGGGCCACCCTGTATAACAACAACCCCTATGTGTCCTGACTTTTGGGCCACCCTGTATAATAATAACAACCCCTATGTGTCCTGACTTTTGGGCCACCCTCTATCATAACAACAACAACCCCTATGTGTCCTGACTTTTGGGCCACCCTGTATAATAACATCAAAAACAACCCCTATGTGTCCTGACTTTTGGGCCACCCTGTATAATAACAACAACAACAACAACCCCTATGTGTCCTGACTTTTGGGCCACCCTGTATAATTCTTCTCCGTGGGATTGAACCCCACTGCACGTGCTCACACACAGGGCATGAACTTCCTGGCTGGCTACCTCCTCATTGTGACGAGATCCGAGGAGAAGTCCTTTTGGCTCATGGACGCCCTCATCGGCAGAATCCTTCCTGGTACGCCCCCCGCTTACTCTCTCGGTTACAGCCACCGTGACAGCTTCAACGCTGACCCACAGACTCAACACTGACCCACAGACTCACTGACTCACAGACTCGACACTGACCCACAGACTCGACACTGACCCACAGACTCACTGACTCACTGACCCACAGACTCACTGACCCACAGACTCACTGACCCACAGACTCACTGACCCACAGACTCGACACTGACCCACAGACTCGACACTGACCCACAGACTCACTGACTCACTGACCCACAGACTCACTGACCCACAGACTCACTGACCCACAGACTCGACACTGACCCACAGACTCGACACTGACCCACAGACTCACTGACTCACTGACCCACAGGCTCGACACTGACCCACAGACCAACAGACTCACTGACCCACAGACTCACTGACCCACAGACTCACTGACCCACAGACTCACTGACCCACAGACTCACTGACCCACAGACTCACTGACCCACAGACTCAACGCTGACCCACAGACCCACTGACCCACAGACTCAACACTGACCCACAGACTCACTGACTCACAGACTCACTGACCCACAGACTCACTGACCCACAGACTCACTGACCCACAGACTCACTGACCCACAGACTCACTGACCCACAGACTCACTGACCCACAGACTCGACACTGACCCACAGACTCGACACTGACCCACAGACTCACTGACTCACTGACCCACAGGCTCGACACTGACCCACAGACCAACAGACTCACTGACCCACAGACTCACTGACCCACAGACTCACTGACCCACAGACTCCCTGACCCACAGACTCACTGACCCACAGACTCAACGCTGACCCACAGACCCACTGACCCACAGACTCAACACTGACCCACAGACTCACTGACCCACAGACTCACTGACCCACTGACTCACTGACCCACAGACTCACTGACCCACAGACTCACTGACCCACAGACTCAACACTGACCCACAGACTCACTGACCCACAGACTCGACACTGACCCACTGACTCACTGACCCACAGACTCACTGACCCACAGACTCGACACTGACCCACAGACTTGACACTGACCCACAGACTGTGACCTGCAGACTCACTGACCCACAGACTCACTGACCCACAGACTCACTGACCCACAGACTCACTGTCTCTACACTGACCCACAGAGTCACTGACTCACAGACTCACTAATTCACAGACTCGCTGACCCAGAAACCTACACCCAGGGCTCGAACCCAGGCCCTCAGCGTCTCTGACACGACCCTTGTGAACCCACTTGCTAGCGAGAGAGAGAGAGAGAGATGCACGCTAACCCAGACCCAGGGCTCGAACCCAGGGCCTCAGCGTTGGTAGTGACTCCTCGTCCCTGACACGTCCACTTGATCGCGAGAGAGATGCTGGGTGGCAGCGGGGAAATTACGAAATCCGATCTGGAAACCAGAAGTTGATTCCCCTCCCCTCCCCGACCGACCGAGTGAATCCCGCCGAGGCGAGGGGATGGCTCTTATTATTACAATAATAATAATAGGGTTTATCCCCTTTTTTCTGACAACAAAACTGAAACCTTTTTCGACTTAAAGCTTTCGTGACTGCAAGGATTCATCTTCTTTGGTTCTTTCGGTAAAGTCACCACCACGTAGAATGAGTGTGAAACGTCGTGAGAATATTTATTGTGTTATTTTATTTTATCAATTTATTATTTTATTCTCATTCTACGTGGGTGACTTTACCGAAAGAACCAAAGAAGATGAAACCTTTTTTTTTAACGAAGATTCATGTAACTGAATTAACCACAATACCTGCAGTCAAAATGCAAACAAAAAACATACAGTGATAATATAATATATGCACTGTCCTTGAAACTGATTGGTCCACATCAAGGGACGGCTTTCTGTCGTCATCTGGTCGAGCACCAATTGGGTCGAGGCTCAAAAGAAAGCCGTCCCTTGGTGTGGACCAATCAGTATCAAGGACAATGCCACCATCATATTATCATAGTATGTCTTTTGTTTGCATTTTGACTGCAGGTATTGTGGTTAATGCAGTGGCATGAATCCTTGTAATAAAAAAGGTTTTAGTTTTGTTGCAAGAAAAAAGGGGATAAACCCTATTGTTATTATTATTACATTTTGGTACTGGCAAAGGAGGTCTAATGTTGTGGGATGGATCTTGTTGTCGTTCCGCAGTTACGCTCGTTTACACGCACGCTCACTGGCACACTCACTGGCACACTCACTGGCACACTCACTGGCACACTCACACACTCACTGGCACACTCACACACTCACACAGTCACTGGCACACTCACACACTCACTGGCATACTCACACACTCACTGGCACACTCACTGGCACACTCACACACTCACACACACACTCACACACTCACACACACACTCACACACTCACTGGCACACTCACACACTCACTGGCACACTCACACACTCACTCACACACTCACTGGCACACTCACACACTCACTGGCACACTCACTGGCACACTCACACACTCACTGGCACACTCGCTGGCACACTCACACACTCACTGGCACACACACACTCACTGGCACACTCACACACTCACACACTCACTGGCACACTCACACACACACTCACACACTCGCTGGCACACTCACACACTCACTGGCACACTCACACACTCACTGCCACACTCACACACTCACACACACACTCACACACTCGCTGGCACACTCACACACTCACTGGCACACCCACTGGCACACTCACACACTCACTGGCACACTCACACACTCACACACTCACTGGAACACTCGCTGGCACACTCTCTGGCACACTCACTGGCACACTCACACACACACTCACACACACTCACACACTCACTGGCACACTCACACACTCACTGGCACACTCACTGGCACACTCACACACTCACTGGCACACTCGCTGGCACACTCACACACTCACTGGCACACTCACTGGCACACTCACACACTCACACACACACTCACACACTCACACACACACTCACACACTCACTGGCACACTGGCACACACTCACTGGCACACTCGCTGGCACACTCACACACTCACTGGCACACTCGCTGGCACACTCACACACTCACTGGCACACTCGCTGGCACACTCACACACTCACTCACACACTAACTGGCACACTCACACACTCACTCACACACTCACACACTCACTGGCACACTCACACACTCGCTGGCACACTCACACACACACTGGCACACTCACACACTCACTGGCACACTCGCTGGCACACTCACACACTCACTGGCACACTCACACACTCACTGGCACACTCGCTGGCACACTCACTGGCACACTCACACACTCACACACTCACTGGCACACTCACACACTCACTGGCACACTCACACACTCGCTGGCACACTCGCTGGCACACTCACTGGCACACTCACACACTCACACACTCACTGGCACACTCGCTGGCACACTCACACACTCACTGGCACACACACACTCACTGGCACACTCACTGGCACACTCACACATTCACTGGCACACTCACACACTCACTGGCACACTCACACACTCGCTGGCACACTCGCTGGCACACTCACACACACTCACACACACTCACACACTCACTGGCACATTCACACACTCACTGGCACACTCGCTGGCACACTCACACACTCACACACTCGCTGGCACACTCACACACTCACACACTCACACACACTCACACACTCACACACACACTCACACACTCGCTGGCACACTCACTGGCACACTCACACACTCGCTGGCACACTCACACACTCACTGGCACACTCACACACTCACTCACTCACCGGCACACTCACACACTCACACACACACTTGCATCCCGAACAACACTTTACGTTTCTGTGATCCACCAACCCCCGCCCCCGCCCCCGCCCCCGGCCCCGCCCCCCCCCGTTGCGTAGACTACTACACCAGGGACATGCTGGGAGTGCGAGTGGACCAGGAGGTGCTGGGGGAGCTGCTGGCCAGCAAGCTGCCCGCTGTGGCGGGCCACGTGGCCAGGCTCGGCGTGCCCTGGCCCCTGCTCACCGCTCGCTGGTTTCTCTGCCTCTACGTTGACGTCCTCCCCGTGGAGGTGCGAGACCACTACACCCACCCACCACCCACCCACTACTACTACTACAACCACTACACCCACCCACCACCCACCCACTACTACTACAACCACTACACCCACCCACCACCCACCCACTACTACTACAACCACTACACCCTCCCACCACCCACTACTACTACAACCACTACACCCCCCCACCACCCACCCACTACTACTACAACCACTACCCCCACTACAACCACTACACCCCCCCACCACCCACTACTACTACTACAACCACTACACCCACCCACCACCCACCCACTACTACTACAACCACTACAACCCCCCCACCACCCACCCACTACTACTACAACCACTACACCCCCCACCACCCACCCACTACTACTACAACCACTACACCCTCCCACCACCCACTACTACTACAACCACTACCCCCACTACAACCACTACACCCCCCCACCACCCACCCACCCACTACTACTACAACCACTACACACCCACCCACTACTACTACACCCCCCACCCACCCACTACTACAACAACCACTACACCCCCCCCACCACCCACCCACTACTACTACTACCACTACAACCCCCCACTACCCACCCACTACTACTACAACCACTACCCCACTACAACCACTACACCCCCCCACCACCCACTACTACTACTACTACCACTACACCCACCCACCACCCACCCACTACTACTACAACCACTACACCCCCCCACCACCCACCCACTACTACTACAACCACTACACCCACCCACTACTACTACAACCACTACACCCCCCCACCACCCACCCACTACTACTACTACAACCACTACACCCCCCCACCACCCACCCACTACTACTACAACCACTACACCCCCCCCCACCACCCACCCACTACTACAACAACAACCACTACACCCACCCACTACTACTACAACCACTACACCCACCCACTACTACTACAACCACTACACCCCCCCACCACCCACCCACTACTACTACAACCACTACACCCACCCACTACTACTACAACCACTACACCCCCACCCACTACTACTACTACCACTACACCCACCCACCACCCACCCACTACTACTACAACCACTACACCCCCCACCCACTACTACTAATACAACCACTACACCCCCCCACCACCCACCCACTACTACTACAACCACTACACCCCCCACTACCCACCCACTACTACTACAACCACTACACCCTCCCACCACCCACTACTACTACAACCACTACCCCCACTACAACCACTACACCCCCCCCACCACCCACCCACCCACTACTACTACAACCACTACACACCCACCCACTACTACTACACCCCCACCCACCCACTACTGCAACAACCACTACACCCCCCCACCACCCACCCACTACTACTACTACCACTACACCCCCCCACTACCCACCCACTACTACTACAACCACTACACCCTCCCACCACCCACTACTACTACAACCACTACCCCCACTACAACCACTACACCCCCCCACCACCCACTACTACTACTACTACCACTACACCCACCCACCACCCACCCACTACTACTACAACCACTACACCCCCCACCACCCACCCACTACTACTACAACCACTACACCCACCCACTACTACTACAACCACTACACCCCCCCACCACCCACCCACTACTACTACTACAACCACTACACCCCCCCACCACCCACCCACTACTACTACAACCACTACACCCCCCCACCACCCACCCACTACTACAACAACAACCACTACACCCACCCACTACTACTACAACCACTACACCCACCCACCACCCACTACTACTACAACCACTACACCCCCCCACCACCCACCCACTACTACTACAACCACTACACCCACCCACTACTACTACAACCACTACACCCCCACCCACTACTACTACTACCACTACACCCACCCACCACCCACTACTACTACTACAACCGCTACACCCACCCACTACTACTACTACAACCACTACACCCACCCACCACCCACCCACTACTACTACAACCACTACACCCCCCACCCACTACCACTAATACAACCACTACACCCCCCACCACCCACCCACTACTACTACAACCACTACACCCTCCCACCACCCACTACTACTACAACCACTACCCCCACTACAACCACTACACCCCCCCACCACCCACTACTACTACTACAACCACTACACCCACCCACCACCCACCCACTACTACTACAACCACTACACCCACCCACCACCCACCCACTACTACTACAACCACTACACCCCCCACCACCCACCCACTACTACTACAACCACTACACCCACCACCCACTACTACTACTACAACCACTACACCCACCCACCACCCACCCACTACTACTACAACCACTACACCCCCCACCACCCACCCACTACTACTACAACCACTACACCCCCCACCCACTACTACTACAACCACTACACCCCCACTGCTACCACTACCCCCCCACTACTACAACCACTACCCCCCCCCCCCCACTACTACAACCACTACCCCCCCCCCCCACTACTACAACCACTACCCCCCCACTACTACCACTACCCCCCCCACTGCTACCCCCCACTACAACTACTACCCCCCCCGCTACTACTACCCACTACTACTACTACCCCCCACCATCACCACCACCACCACCACAGCCACCACAGTCACCACTACAACGACCATCACAACCACCACAACCACCACCACAACCAACATCACAACCACAACCACCACAACTACCACAACCACTACCACCACAACCACCACCACAGCCACAACCACCACAATCACAACCACAACCACCACAACCATCACAACCACCACCACAACCACCATCACAACAACCACCACAACCACCACAACCACCATCACAACCACAACCACCACAACCACCACCACAACCAACATCACAACCACAACCTAAACCACCACAACTACCACAACCACTACCACCACAACCACCACCACAGCCACAACCACCACAATCACCACCACAACCACCATCAAAACCACAAGCACCACAACCACCACCACAACCACAAGCACCACAACCACCATCACAACCACAACCACCACAACCACCACCACAGCCACAACCACCACAATCACCACCACAACCACCATCAAAACCACAAGCACCACAACCACCATCACAACCACAGCCACCACAACCACCACCACCACAGCCACCACCACCACAGCCACCACAACCACCACCACCACAACCACCACCACCATAGCCACCACCACCACAGCCACCACAACCACCACCACAACCACCACAACCACCACTGCCACCACCACAGCCACCACAACCACCACAGCCACCACAACCACCACAGCCACCACCACCACAGCCACCACAACCACCACCACCACAACTGCAACCACCACCGCCACCACCACAACCACCACCACAGCCACCACCACCACAGCCACCACAACCACCACTACAACCACAACCACCACAGCCACCACAACCACCACCACAGCCACCACAACCACCACCACAGCCACAACCACCACAATCACCACCACAACCACCATCAAAACCACAACCACCACAACTACCACAACCACTACCACCACAACCACCACCACAGCCACAACCACCACAATCACAACCACAACCACCACAACCATCACAACCACCACCACAACCACCATCACAACAACCACCACAACCACCACAACCACCATCACAACCACAACCACCACAACCACCACCACAACCAACATCACAACCACAACCTAAACCACCACAACTACCACAACCACTACCACCACAACCACCACCACAGCCACAACCACCACAATCACCACCACAACCACCATCAAAACCACAAGCACCACAACCACCACCACAACCACAAGCACCACAACCACCATCACAACCACAACCACCACAACCACCACCACAGCCACAACCACCACAATCACCACCACAACCACCATCAAAACCACAAGCACCACAACCACCATCACAACCACAGCCACCACAACCACCACCACCACAGCCACCACCACCACAGCCACCACAACCACCACCACCACAACCACCACCACCATAGCCACCACCACCACAGCCACCACAACCACCACCACAACCACCACAACCACCACTGCCACCACCACAGCCACCACAACCACCACAGCCACCACAACCACCACAGCCACCACCACCACAGCCACCACAACCACCACCACCACAACTGCAACCACCACCGCCACCACCACAACCACCACCACAGCCACCACCACCACAGCCACCACAACCACCACTACAACCACAACCACCACAGCCACCACAACCACCACCACAGCCACCACAACCACCACCACAGCCACAACCACCACAATCACCACCACAACCACCATCAAAACCACAAGCACCACAACCACCACCACAACCACAAGCACCACAACCACCATCACAACCACAACCACCACAACCACCACCACCACAGCCACAACCACCACAATCACCACCACAACCACCATCAAAACCACAAGCACCACAACCACCATCACAACCACAGCCACCACAACCACCACCACCACAGCCACCACCACCACAGCCACCACCACCACAACCACCACCACCATAGCCACCACCACCACAGCCACCACAACCACCACCACAACCACCACAACCACCACTGCCACCACCACAGCCACCACAACCACCACAGCCACCACAACCACCACAGCCACCACCACCACAGCCACCACAACCACCACCACCACAACTGCAACCACCACCGCCACCACCACAACCACCACCACAGCCACCACCACCACAGCCACCACAACCACCACTACAACCACAACCACCACAGCCACCACAACCACCACCACAGCCACCACAACCACCACCACAGCCACAACCACCACAATCACCACCACAACCACCATCAAAACCACAAGCACCACAACCACCACAACCACAAGCACCACAACCACCATCACAACCACAACCACCACAACCACCACCACAGCCACAACCACCACAATCACCACCACAACCACCATCAAAACCACAAGCACCACAACCACCATCACAACCACAGCCACCACAACCACCACCACCACAGCCACCACCACCACAGCCACCACAACCACCACCACCACCACCATAGCCACCACCACCACAGCCACCACAACCACCACCACAACCACCACAACCACCACTGCCACCACCACAGCCACCACAACCACCACAGCCACCACAACCACCACAGCCACCACCACCACAGCCACCACAACCACCACCACCACAACTGCAACCACCACCGCCACCACCACAACCACCACCACAGCCACCACCACCACAGCCACCACAACCACCACTACAACCACAACCACCACAGCCACCACAACCACCACCACAGCCACCACAACCACCACCACAGCCACAACCACCACAATCACCACCACAACCACCATCAAAACCACAAGCACCACAACCACCACCACAACCACAAGCACCACAACCACCATCACAACCACAACCACCACAACCACCACCACAGCCACAACCACCACAATCACCACCACAACCACCATCAAAACCACAAGCACCACAACCACCATCACAACCACAGCCACCACAACAACCACCACCACAGCCACCACCACCACAGCCACCACAACCACCACCACCACAACCACCACCACCATAGCCACCACCACCACAGCCACCACAACCACCACCACAACCACCACAACCACCACTGCCACCACCACAGCCACCACAAACCACCACAGCCACCACAACCACCACAGCCACCACCACCACAGCCACCACAACCACCACCACCACAACTGCAACCACCACCGCCACCACCACAACCACCACCACAGCCACCACCACCACAGCCACCACAACCACCACTACAACCACAACCACCACAGCCACCACAACCACCACCACAGCCACCACAACCACCACCACCACAACTGCAACCACCACCGCCACCAATAAACCGAACGTCTCCAACGCCTCGTCGCCATTCTGCCGACCCCTTCCCGGTGATTCGGGCTGCCCCCCTCTGCCCCCCCCCTGCCCCCCACCTGCCCCCCCCTGCCCCCCCTGCCCCCCCTGCCCCCCCTGCCCCCCCCGCCCCCCCAGACGGTGCTGCGTGTGTGGGACTCGCTCTTCTACGAGGGCTCCAAGGTGCTGTTCCGTGTGGCCGTGACGCTCGTGCGACACCACCAGGCCCAGGTGCTGGCGGCCGGCGGCTTTCCGGCCGTCGTCACGGCCTTCCGTGCCATGGCCACGGGGAGCTTCGCCCGCGACTGCCACACGTTCATGCAGGTGGCGGTGACGGTGACGACGACGATGACGATGATGACGATGATGACGATGATGACGATGATGACGGTGATGATGATGATGATGACGATGATGATGGTGATGACGACGATGACGACGGCGATGATGACGATGATGATGACGACGACGACGATGACGATGACGACGATGATGATAATGATGATGGTGATGACGACGACGACGATGACGACGATGATGATAATGATGATGATGATGGTGATGATGATGATGACGACGGCGATGATGACGACGATGATGACGACGATGACGACGATGACGACGACGACAATGATGACGATGATGACGGCGACGATGACGATGACGTTGACGACGATGATGACGATGACGACGATGATGATAATGATGATGGTGATGACGAGGGGACAGGCTTCTGTGACGTCTCCTGGCCAAACCCCAATTGGCGCAGCCGGGAGATTGAATCTCTACCCTCGGGGCTCCTCCAGAAACAACAACAAGCCACTTCGTGTGGCCACGTGGAATGTTTGAACGCTCACTGCGGAGGAGAGGCTGCCACTCCTCTGTCGGGAGCTGGACCGGTACCGCCTGGATCTCTGTGGCATTCAGGAGGTCCGGTGGACCGGTTCTGGCTCCTGCCACCATGAGGGGTGGACAGTCCTCTACTCGGAGCAGCAGACTGCCAAACAACAGGGTGCGGCTCTTCTTATGAACAAAAGAATGAAGGGTGTGTGGGAGCGTGGCGGTGAGGTGTGGGAAGTTGTAAGCTCCAGGCTACTTTGGGCTTGCCTTCCCCATCAACCGGAGGCGATGAGTGGTGGTCGTGGTTACTCATGCCCCCACCGAAGATGAACATCCGTGGAGGGATGCAGGCAAAGCCGATGAGTCAGATGCCTTCTATGACCTCCTGTCACAGGTGCTGACTAAAGTGGCCCCTCGGGATAGAGTCATCTTGTTGGGTGACTTCAATGCCCGAGTTGGTCATGATGCTGGCACCTGGTCTGGAGTAATTGGAGGGCATGGGCCAGATCAGCTCAATAACAACGGTAGGAGGCTGCTAGATTTTTGTGCAGCCCATGGGCTTGTAATTACCAACACGCTGTTCCGGCATCGGCGCATCCACACAACATCATGGATGCATGCCGGGTCCAAGCAAGAACATCTGCTGGACTACATAGTGTCAGACCAGCGGATGCGAGCCCATGTCCTTGACACCAGGACCTACCGTGGAGCTGATCTGCCCTCTGACCATCGACTAGTCATCTGTAAGATGCACCTGTCATTCTTCCACTCCGGTGGTGGGTGTACACCCAGGACCCCATTCCAACCTAATGTGGCCTGGTCTCAGTTAGCTGATGAAAGTTGCAAGCGAGAATTTTATCATCGCTTGCGGCTGGGGTTGGCATCGTCCCCCTTCTCCTCCTGATGTCGAGGGTAAATTGGCGAGGTTTAGGACTGTGACTCATGCAGCTGCAATGGCTGCTTTGGGTATGCGGTCCAGACCTCCCCAGAGACCCTGGCTGACAGAGGAGGTGTTCAGGATATAATAATAGGGGTTTTCCCCTTTTTTCTGGCAACAAAACTGAAACCTTTTTTTTACAATGATTCATGTTACCGCATTAACCACAATACCTGCAGTCAGAATGCAAACAAAAAACGTACTATGATAATATATGCATTGTCCTTGAAACTGATTGGTCCACACCAAGGGACGGCTTTCTTTTGAGCCTCGACCCAATTGGTGCTCGACCAGATGGCGCGGATTTCTGAGGAGCCATCTGGTCGAGCACCAATTGGGTCGAGGCTCAAAAGAAAGCCGTCCCTTGGTGTGGACCAATCAGTTTCAAGGACAATGCATATATATTATAATAGTATGTCTTTTGTTTGCATTTTGACTGCAGGTATTGTGTTTAATGCAGCAACATGAAACCTTGTAAAAAAGGTTTCAGTTTTGTTGCCAGAAAAAAGGGGAAAAACCATATTATTATATTTTGGTACTGGCAAAGGAGGTCTAATGACATGTTCAGGATAGTTGAGAAAAAGCGACAGGCCCACTGTCATCGGCTACAGAATGCCACGTCAGAGAATGAGGAGGCTTACCGCAGCCTTTGCTCGGAGGTTCGGAGAGCCGTGAGGCGCTGCAAGGATGGGAGGTGGTCGCGGATTGCTGAGGAGATGGAATCTGCCTCAGTGGCACGCGATTACAAATCTCTATTTAACTCCATCAAAAAAGTAACCTGCAGCGCCACACCTATTACCATCATTAGGGGAAAAAATGGTGTTCCAATCTCCGACCCCCAGGAACAGGTTTGCAGATTTGCTGAGCATTTCTGTGAGGTCCTGGGGGAGGGGAAACCCCCCAGCCAGGAAAACATCGTGGCACAAAGTGGGAATGACCCTGCTGAGGCTGCGGTGCCTCAAATATTGGAAGAAGTCACCCCCTGTGAGTGGCTGGCTGAGGTGCCATCTGTTGAGGAAGTACGGAAGGCGATCCGGTGTCTGAGACCAGGAAAGGCACCGGACAGAGATGATCTCCCAAGCGAAATGCTGAGGGTGGCATTTGTGCACAGACTGCCCTATATGACATCATAACAACAGTCTGGACCACATGACGGGTTCCGCAGGATTGGAAGGATGCCCTGGCAGTCCCTCTCTTTAAGAAGGGGGACCGCACAGACTGTAACAACTACAGGGGCATCTCGCTCCTCAGTGTGCCGGGAAAGGTGCTGGCAAGGATTATTCAACATTGCCTTGCCAGGCACGCTGAGGAGAGGCTTGCGGAGCCTCAGTGCGGTTTCAGGAAAGCGCTTTCCTGCACAGATGCCATATTTTCTGTCTGCTACAGCAGAGGTGTGGGGAATTCCAACAAGACCTACATCTCTGCTTTATTGACCTGGTCAAGGCCTATGATACCATCAGTAGGCCTGGGCTCTGGGTTGTTCTTCGTGCTTTTGGAGTCCCTGACCCCCTGCTCACGATCATTAAGGACCTTCATGATGGTGAGCGGGCCCGGGTAAAACTACGTGGCCGGGAGTCAGAGCCATTCCCTGTACACCTTGGGGTGCGACAGGGATGTCCTCTGGCTCCCACATTATTTAACATCTATTTTGACCACGTAGTTCGTGAAGCCTTCAATAGCTGTACCGGGGGAATCTCCATTTGGTACAGATATAATGGGAGGCTGATCGATGCCCGGGTGCGGTCAAGGGATGGCTCCCTATTGGTCAACCATGTTATGTATGCCGATGATTTGGTAATTGCTGCTCATTCAGAGGAGGAGTTGGAGACGCTGCTGCTGAAACTGAAGCGTGCCACTAAGAGGTGGGGCCTTACCATCAGCCCCACCAAAACCAAGCACCTGCCTGGGTATTTTGTACCATCAGACACTCCACCCCCACAACTACCAATCGGTGATGGGGCTGTTGTGGAGAGAGTGGAGAGTTTCCCATACCTGGGCAATGTGCTCATGACCGGCTCCGCTTTGGCAGCGGAGGTCTCACTCCGAATCAGTCGAGCGGCATCATCTGTTCATCGGTTGCGTAACGCTGTGTGGAAGCTGCCTGGTCTGTCGCTCCGCACGAAGCTTCAGGTCTTCTTGGCCACGGTCATTCCCTCCCTTCTCTACGCTTGCGAAACGTGGACCCCCCTAATGAAACATCTTTGCCGATTAGAAACATTTAGGCTGGCCTGCCTACGATCCATCCTGGGTTTAACCAGGCTGGATTGTGTGAGGAGCTCACAAATCCTTGAAAGATCTGGACAAAGTCCCATCGGTGAGCTCCTCCGGCAGGCAAGGCTGCGTTGGTTGGGCCATGTTGCCCACATGCCCAGCCACCGCATGCCTAAACAGCTTTTGTTCGGGCCGGATCGAGGGGGATAAATGGGTGCGGCACGGGCTAGAGATGAGATGGAGTGATGTGGTACAGGAGGACGTGGAGCTGAGTGGACTTGCCGATGACTGGTACCAGCGGTGTCGAGATCGGCCTCTGTGGAGGAGGCTCGTGAAGGACGCTATTGGGCAGTTGGAGGCAGTCGCCCTCCAACAACAACGGAGGGCGGAGGAGCGACGCTCACAACAACGAGCGGAGCGCCGGGTGGCTAAAGCACAGCAGGTTGGCACAGTAGGGGGCACAGGTGGTGCATCAGCCAGTCATCTCAGTCAGTCGACCCGTGGCACCTCGGTCTGCCCCGTGACCTGCCCGCGGGCGTTCGACACTTCACGTGGCCTCAAGGTGCACATAGCCTGGCACAAGCGTCGTGGTGACGTCACCGCCACTTAGTGGCAAATTGCGGTTGTCGTTGTGTCTCAAGTGTGTGTGTGCGTGTGTGTGTGTTGGCTGTGCCAGAGGACGTTTGTGGACCCAGGCAGCCTGCCCATGGCGACCATCACAGCACTCCGTGACTCCATCAGAGCCAGGCTCCTGCAGGAGGGGGGTGGACAAGAGGGTGGACGTCGTGGTGGTGGTGGACGTGGTGGTGGTGGTGGCGGTGGTGATGGCGGTGGTGGAGGTGGTGGAGGTGGTGAACACGTGGGTGGACATGGTGGTGGTGATGGCGTTGGTGGCGGTGATGGCGGTGATGGCGGTGGTGGCGGTGGTGGCGGTGATGGCGGTGGTGGTGGTGATGGGGGTGGTGGCGGTGGTGCTGGTGATGGCGGTGGTGGCGGTGATGGGGGTGGTGGCGGTGGTGGTGATGGTGGCGATTAGGCGGTGGAGCGGTTAGCGCTACGCTGCGCTAAACGAACCCGGCGACCCGAGTTCGATTTCCGCTCACGGCCAACACCACTGGTGACGATTATCTGAACCGGTCCTGGACCTCCCCTAGGTAGACTCGGCCTCGAATGAGTAATCTGGTACGATGTGTAAGTAACCATCGCCACTGGGGAGACAAAGGCGGCCGAGCGTGGTGCTGGCCACCCACCCCCTCGTGTGCCGTGCCAGCCTTCATATAGGTGTTCGCTAACAGCACTTGCCCCAGCAGTCTGTTAAGGCTACATGTGGGATCTTTGTCTTTGGTGGCAATAGTGGTAGTGGTAGTGGTGGTGGAGGTGGGAGTGGCGATGGTGGAGACGGTGGTAGTGGTGGTAGAGACGGTGGTAGTGGCGATGGTGGTAGTGGTGTTAGTGGCGATGGTGGTAGTGGTGGAGGTGGTAGTGGCGATGGTGGTAGTGGTGTTAGTGGCGATGGTGGTGGTAGTGGCGATGGCGGTAGAGGTGGTGGTGGCGATGGTGGAGGTGGTGGTGGAGATGGTGGTGGTGGTGGTGGAGACGGTGGTGGAGGTGGTGGTGGAGGTGGTAGTGGCGATGGTGGTAGTGGTTGTGACGATGGTGGTAGTGGTGGTGGAGACGGTGGTGGTGGCGATGGTGGAGGTGGTGGTGGTGGCGATGATGGTAGTGGTGGTGGAGACGGTGGTGGTGGTGGCGATGGTGGAGGTGGTGGCGGCAGCAGCGGTGGGTGGCGGTGGTGGTTTAGGCAAAGACCGCTAATCGATGTTCATCGGTGTGCTTTGACCATACTTCACCGTCTTGGCCATCAGTGTCGGGGTTGGTGACGTTGGGGTGGTGTGTGGGTGGTGGTGCGCCCACTGGCGGATCCAGTGGGGGGGGCGGGGGTGGGGGGCGGTCGGGGGGCGGTCGGGGGGCACGTGCTCCCCCCAATGATCCGATCGAAATCCCTAATTTTGATCGGATCATCGGGGTTCATTAGCAACAATCTTGATTCGAAGCTTTCGTCACTGCAGGAATCCATTCCCCTTTGGTTTCTCTCGGTGAAGTCTCGTAGGTCGAAGAAAATAATAATAATAATAATAATAGATCATGCGAGCGACCGTCCGTCCGTCCGTCCGTCCGTCCGTCCGTCCGTCCGTCATCAGTTTGCCGGCTTCGGCAGTTTCCCTGCTCCGATCGTCTCGCCCGTGATGGCGATCGCCTGTGTTGCGATCGAAACGAACGGCCGTGATCTATGTTCATTCTATTTTTCCTACCTACTTTGATTTTACCGAAAGAGCCAAAGAGTATTGATCAGTGATCGATCGGGATTTTGCGACCACCACCCCCCGCCCCCGCCCCCCAATCGCCCCCAATCGCCCCCGCCACCGTGTAGAATATTATCACGTGGCCAGGGACTCTACGAGATGATAGGACGATGGTCCGAGTCCCGTAATTGGCGATAAGCAACGGCAAAGCGGTTACAACAGGCGGCTCGCAGGAGTTCCGCGGCTTAACTGAAGGCATTCACCTTGGCCGAGCGCGATGGCGACGTTGGGGTGGTGATGGCGATCGCCCTCGGCGCGGTCCGAGTTCGACGGCTCGATCGGCGGCTGCGTCATCGCCGCGCACGCTTCGGATTTAAAAAAATAAAAGAAGCAAGGGTTCAGGTCAAATTTTGATTTAAGGCTTTCGTGACTGCGGCGATTCGTATATTCTTGGCTCTCTCGGTAAAGTCGCGTTGAAGGGAAACAATAGAATGATAAAGTACGTTTAAAGTCGCGTTGAAGGGAAACAATAGAATGATAAAGTACATTTAAAGTCGCGTTGCAGGGAAACAATAGAATGATAAAGTACGTTTAAAGTCGCGTTGAAGGGAAACAATAGAATGATAAAGTACGTTTAAAGTCGCGTTGCAGGGAAACAATAGAATGATAAAGTACGTTTAAAGTCGCGTTGAAGGGAAACAATAGAATGATAAAGTACGTTTAAAGTCGCGTTGCAGGGAAACAATAGAATGATAAAGTACGTTTAAAGTCGCGTTGAAGGGAAACAATAGAATGATAAAGTACGTTTAAAGTCGCGTTGCAGGGAAACAATAGAATGATAAAGTACGTTTAAAGTCGCGTTGAAGGGAAACAATAGAATGATAAAGTACGTTTAAAGTTTTCCGTTGAAGGGAAACAATAGAATGATAAAGTACGTTTAAAGTCGCGTTGAAGGGAAACAATAGAATGATAAAGTACGTTTAAAGTCGCGTTGAATGGAAGCAATAGAATGATAAAGTACGTTTAAAGTTTTCCGTTGAAGGGAAACAATAGAATGATAAAGTACCTATTAAAGTCGCGTTGAAGGGAAACAATAGAATGATAAAGTACGTTTAAAGTCGCGTTGAATGGAAACAATAGAATGATAAAGTACGTTTAAAGTCGCGTTGCAGGGAAACAATAGAATGATAAAGTACGTTTAAAGTCGCGTTGAAGGGAAACGATGAAATATATTTTTATTTTTATTTAAAGCTTTCGTGACTGCAGTAATTCATATTCTTAGTTTTTTCGGTAAAGTCACGTTGAAGAGAAACAACAAAATAATAAAATATATATAAAACAATAAAAAAATCCTCACGACGTTTCGACCATAACTCAAACGGTCACACACCTGAAGATGACCGTTTGAGTTATGGTCGAAACGTCGTGAGAATTTTTTATTGTTTTATATATATTTTATCACACACCTGAAGATGACCGTTTGAGTTATGGTCGAAACGTCGTGAGAATTTTTTTATTGTTTTATATATATTTTGTTGTTTCTCTTCGACGTGACTTTACCGAAAAAACTAAGAATATATATTTTTATTATTTTATTGTTTCCCTCCAGCGCGACTTTACCGAAAGAACCAAGAATATAAGGGACAGGTCCTTGCTCACTAACAACTCCCCCCATCGTTTTTTCATTGATAGAAAAATCCTGGCTCCGCCATTGGGTGCGTCAACCACTGCGCCACCACTCCTCCCCGTCAAAACTCTTGATGGTACCCGTATTTATCTTACTCGACTCCATATCTATCTATCTATATATATCTATACAGTGTGTAAAACCTTGGGATTGCGAGCGTAATCCGGTCCGGAAAGACGTGTTTGTGATCCGAAGCACCCGTTCGTATCGCAAAAGCGCTCGTACACCAGTTGTGCGATCACGTGATGCTGGGCGAGGCCGGGCGCGTCCGCGTCCCGCCCGCTCGTATTGCCGGACCCTGGCTCGTTGATCTAGATCTAATATTTATTTACATGGTTTTTTTTTTGCCCGTCTCGCAAGACGCTCGCAGGCCAAGGTTTTTTGCGCTGCGTTCAAAACGCGAATTGTTCCCAACGCGTTTCGTGGATTCTGTTTTTTTATTTTTTATTTAAAAAAAAAGGGCAATTCGACGTTTAACTTTTGTTGTCCCGTTAAGGTTTGCGGCTGCGATGTGCCCGCGGAGCCGTCGGTCGGAAGGTCCGTCGGCGTGAGGAATGCGAACGGGTGCGGTTGTTACGCGAGCGTGATTCGCGAACCCCGCTGTAAATCCGTGACGCACGTTTAAATTTGCAGGGTTTTAGATCGCGTACATATACATATATACATATAAAAATGCGCGTTGATCGCCGCGTGAATATCCCGACCCGGTAATGGATAACCCACGGCCATTTGTGCGCATCCACGCATGGCCCCCTCCACCAAAAAAACAAGCTTACTATTGTAACAGCTGATGATAGCGTGATGGAATGCGTCAAATCCACTTAAGGTTACAAGCTCCCCAGGTTTGAATCTTCATTATCCACGTCACCGTTATCAGCATCGTCATCTTCACCACCATCATCATTAGCAGTAGAATCATCATCATCAGCAGCGTCGCCATCATCTCCATTTCTTCATCATGGTCATCAGCAGTGGAATCGACAGCAGTAGTATCACCATCATCATGGGCATCAGCAGCAGCAGTGGTATCACCATCATCAATATAAACACATTCTCCTGCGGAGGGAGCTGGTAGGAACGTTGGGTTGCTCGGTCAATGGCCAGGGTCAACAAGGGCGGCACCACCACGTGGTGTATTCCGCACAATGTGCCCGACTGTGAGGGCGGGCACAAGCCGGCGTGAGTAGGTTAAACGTTGAGTTTTATAAGGGCACCACGGGGTGACCAACCCCTCCCCACCTAGCCCCACCCCTCCTACCCAGCCCCACCCCTCCCACCTCCCCACCCAGCCCCACCCTCCCCGCCCAGCCCCTCCCTCCGCACCCAGCCCCACCCTCCCCACCCAGCCCCTCCCTCCCCGCCCAGCCCCTCCCCACCCAGCCCACCCCTCCCCACCCCTCCCACCTCCCCACCCAGCCCCTCCCTCCCCGCCCAGCCCCTCCCCACCCAGCCCCACCCTCCCCACCCAGCCCCTCCCTCCCCACCCAGCCCCTCCCTCCCCACCCAGCCCCTCCTTCCCCACCCAGCCCCTCTCCACCCAGCCCCACCCCTCCCATGTTTGGATGCACGACGGACGGACACAATAATAATCCCCTGTGGGCTGGTGGTGTAACCAGGAGGTTCCTACCAGTATTATTGTCAGTAGCAGATGCATTCATTCATTGATCAGCATCATCATCACGACAACTCCGAGCCGGATAAAATGAGCATTGACACAGTTGTGGCGATGACTCATCCCTGCCAGAGGCATGTGGAATTGTCCATAAGTTTCAACAGGTTTCGAATGCATTGTCAGGAGGAATGCGAATCTTCGCGCCTTTACATTTTCAGGTCTTTCGCGAATGTCCTTGGCCGTGGTGTAGGCATGCCTCTTACAGCGCTCAGGAATGCGTTGTTGGTTAACGGAGCGCTGTACGGAACAGCGCTTTAGGAGGTCGCTATAACGTGTTTCCTGTGAAGTAGCATTACCCACAGCGCTATAGGAAACAGCGCTATAGGAGATCGCTATAATGTGGTTCCTATGGAGATGCGTTACCCACAGCGCTATAGGAAACAGCGCTATAGGAAACAGCGCTATAGGAGGTCGCTCTAACGTGGTTCCTATGGAGATGCGTTACCCACAGCGCTATAGGAAACAGCGCTATAGGAGGTCGCTATAACGTGGTTTCCTGTGGAGATGTGTTACCCACAGCGCTATAGGAAACAGCGCTATAGGAAACAGCGCTATAGGAAACAGCGCTATAGGAGGTCGCTCTAACGTGGTTCCTGTGGAGATGCGTTACCCACAGCGCTATAGGAAACAGCGCTATATGAGGTCGCTATAACGTGGTTTCCTGTGGAGATGCGTTACCCACAGCGCTATAGGAAACAGCGCTATAGGAGGTCGCTCTAACGTGGTTTCCTATGGAGATGCGTTACCCACAGCGCTATAGGAAACAGCGCTATAGGAGGTCGCTTTAACGTGGTTTCCTGTGGAGATGCGTTACCCACAGCGCTATAGGAAACAGCGCTATAGGAGGTCGCTATAACGTGGTACCTCTGGAGATGCGTTACCCACAGCGCTATAGGAAACAGCGCTATAGGAGGTCGCTATAACGTGGTTTCCTGTGAAGATGCGTTAGCCACAGCGCTATAGGAAACAGCGCTATAGGAGGTCGCTATAACGTGGTTTCCTATGGAGATGCGTTACCCACAGCGCTATAGGAAACAGCGCTATAGGAGGTCGCTATAACGTGGTTTCCTGCGGAGATGCGTTACCCACAGCGCTATAGGAAACAGCGCTATGGGAGGTCGCTATAACGTGGTTTCCTATGGAGATGTGTTACCCTACAGCGCTATAGGAAACAGCGCTATAGGAGGTCGCTATAACGTGGTTTCCTGTGGAGATGCGTTACCTTACAGCGCTATAGGAAACAGCGCTATAGGAGGTCGCTCTAACGTGGTTTCCTGTGTAGATGCGTTACCCACAGCGCTATAGGAAACAGCGCTATAGGAGGTCGCTTTAACGTGGTTTCCTGTGGAGATATGTTACCAACAGCGCTATAGGAGGTCGCTCTAACGTCATTCCTGTGAAGATGCGTTACCCACAGCGCTATAGGAAACAGCGCTATAGGAGGTCGCTATAACGTGGTTTCCTATGGAGATGCGTTACCAACAGCGCTATAGGAAACAGCGCTATATGAGGTCGCTATAACGTGGTTTCCTGTGGAGATGCGTTACCCACAGCGCTATAGGAAACAGCGCTATAGGAGGTCGCTATAACGTGGTTTCCTGTGGAGATGCGTTACCTTACAGCGCTCTACATTTTCGCGTTTCGTCCAACCTTCGGAGCGACTTACCCGAGTGCCTCACCGGGGGGGCGCTCGTCGCTAATCGCCTCGACGAATGATCCCGTGTGTGCGCACGGCGACGATGACAAAAATTACAGCGGCGTTTTAACGACGACGATGACAACGATGACGACGATGACGACGATGCGGGGGGAGCTTCCACGTTCTTTTTGGACCGAGGAGGAGACGCAGGGGATTTATTTCCCCCGCCGCCATCGCCAGCCCATCCGGGACCAATGCGAGCGCTGTGCGGGGAAAGAGATTTGCGCGCGGACGCGTCGATGCACAAACGGGGTCGTGTCGTCAAAGACTAAAAAAAAACAAACACAGAAAACCCGCCACCGCCCGAGATGGCCAATTGGGTCAGGGGTTCGTCACGTGGATACAACGTGGACACTTTCGTCACTGGTACAGCAGCGCGTGTGTGTGCGTGTGTGTGCGTGTGTGTGTGTGCGTGCGTGTGTGTGTGCGTGTGTGTGTGTGCGTGTGTGTGTGTGCGTGTGTGTGTGTTGGAGAGCCAAGCCACGACATTCACAGATTGTGATTTGTCAATGTTGTGGCTTGGGTGTGGGTTGTTTGTGTGTGGGTTGTGTGTGTGTGTGGTGTGTGTGTGTGTGTGTGGGGTGGGTGAGGTGTGTGTGTGGGTTGTTTCTGTGTGGAGTGTGTGTGTGTGTGGGGTGGGTGGGGTGTGTATGTGTGTGGGTTGTTTGTGTGTGGAGTGTGTGTGTGTGGTGTGTGTGTGGTGTGTGTGGGGTGGGTGGGGTGTGTGTGTGTGTAGGTTGTTTGTGTGTGTGGGCTGTGTGAGTTGTGTGTGTGTGGTGTGTGTGTGTGTGGGCTGTGTGTGTTGTGTGTGTGGGCTGTGTGTGTGTGGGTTGTGTGTGGGGTGTTGGGTGGGATGTGTGTGGGGTGTTGGGTGGGGTGTTGGGTCGGGTGTGTGTGGGTTGTTTTTGTGTGTCGGCTGTGTGAGTTGTGTGTGTGTGGGGGTTGTGGTGTGTGGGTGTTGGGTGGGATGTGTGTGGGGTGTTGGGTGGAGTGTTGGGTTTGGTGTGTGGGGGTTGTTTGTGTGTGTGGGCTGTGTGAGTTGTGTGTGTGTGTGGGGGTTGTGGTGTGTGGGGTGTTGGGTGGGATGTGTGTGGGGTGTTGGGTGGGGTGTTGGGTTTGGTGTGTGTGGGGGTTGTTTGTGTGTGTGGGCTGTGTGAGTTGCGTGTGGCATGTGGATTGTGGTGTGTGTGGGGGTTGTGGTGTGTGTGGGTTGTTTGTGTGTATGGCTTGTGGGTTGTGTGTGTGGGGGTTGTGTGTGTGTGGGGTGTTGGGTGGGGTGTGTGTGGGGTGTTGGGTGGGGTGTTGGGTTTGGTGTGTTGGGGTTGTTTGTGTGTGTGGGCTGTGTGAGTTGTGTGTGGCATGTGGATTGTGGTGTGTGTGGGGGTTGTGTGTGTGTGGGGTGTTGGGTGGGGTGCGTGTGGGGTGTTGGGTGGGGTGTTGGGTTTGGGGTGTGTGGGGGTTGTTTGTGTGTGTGGGCTGTGTGAGTTGTGTGTGGCATGTGGGTTGTGGTGTGTGTGTGTGAATTGTGGTGTGTGTGGACTCTGTGTGTGTGTGCGGTAGGAGGGGGCGGTGGTGCAGCGGTTAGCGCTACGCTGCACTACGATCCCCGGCTATGACCCGAGTTCGATTCCCGCTCACCGCCACCAACACCACCGGTGACGATTATTTTAACCGGTACTGGGCCTCCCCTAGGTCGACTCAGCCGCAAATGAGTACCCGGCTTCTTGCGGTAAACTAGCTGGGGGGAGAGACAAAGGCGGCCGGGCGTGGTGGTGCTGGCCACCCACCCCCTCGTGTGCCACAGCGCCGGTAGCCTTCATAGGTGCCGCTCGCTAACAGCACTTGCCCCTACAGCCTGTTAGAGGCTACACGGGGGATCTTTGTCTGTGTATAGGTGCTGCTGCTACTCGCTAACAGCACTTGCCCCTACAGCCTGTTAGAGGCTACACGGGGGATCTTTGTCTGTGTATAGGTGCTGCTCGCTAACAGCACTTGCCCCTACAGCCTGTTAGAGGCTACGCGGGGAATCTTTGTCTTTGTTTGGCGTTTCTGTGATTTGGGGATGGGGGGGGGGGGGGTACCTTCGACACCAAAATCTTCCAAGACGTCCGGAGAGGCGTGGGTGATGGACGCACGGACGGATTGGAAGGAAGAGTAGACCAAAATATAGACTGCCGTTGAGACCAATTACACCGGCGGTGGTGACTGCTGTTACTGCTGCTGTTACTGCTACTACTACTGCTGCTGCTACTACTACTGCTGCTACTACTACTACTGCTGCTACTACTACTGCTGCTGTTACTGCTGTGTGCTGCTGCTGCTACTACTACAACTACTGCTGCTGCTACTACTGCTGCTACTACTGCTGCTACTGCTGCTGTTACTGCTACTACTACTGCTGTTGCTACTACTACTGCTGCTACTACTGCTGCTACTACTGCTGCTACTGCTGCTGTTACTGCTACTACTACTGCTGTTGCTACTACTACTGCTGTTGCTACTACTACTGCTGCTGCTGCTACTACTGCTGCTACTACTGCGGCTGCTACTGCGGCTGCTGCTGCTGCTACTGCTGCTACTACTACTGCTGCTACTACTACAACTACTGCTGCTACTACTACTGCTACTACTGCTGCTACTACTACTACTGCTACTACTGCTGCTACTACTACTACTGCTACTACTGTTGCTACTACTGCTACTACTACTGCTACTACTACTGCTGCTACTGCTGCTACAATACAAAAGTCGAACCAAGTTCAAACACATTCCGTGTCAATAGCAGCAGCACTCCGTATGTGGCCTTAACAGGGCGCTTGTTAGAATTGGTGACCAGTTAACAGGATGAAGGAAGAGTCCCACAGATGTCGCCGCTCGCCCCAAAACTCGCTGCATCGATGCTTCTGGTGTGTGCATTGCGCTTGTGCTGTTCGCTATCTTGGCATCCTGCTCCGGTCTCCCACCGGTGGTGAGACGAGGCTGTCCAGGAGGAGGCTGTAGGTCTGGTGTAGGCCAATCGGTCTCGAATTGCAACGCGTGCATCATTCATTACTATGATCAGAACGTATTTTGTGTGTGCATTGTCCTTGTATCGTTCGCCCTTTGGGGTTGTCGTTCTCTGGCCCAACACCGGTGGTGAGGCACGACCGTAGAGGAGTCTGGAGCCCTGGTGTAGGCCTGTCGGTTTCAGGGACAATGCAAATGTGCCGCGGTGGCTAGGAGATGTTGACTACCTCGCCTGGTACGCAGGAGGTCGTGGGTTCGATCCCGACCCCTGACGACGCCTGCTGCTGCTGCTGCTGTGTATTCGGAGTCTGCGTCTCTCATCATCATCATCACGATGGCTCGGAGATGTTGACTACCTCGCCTGGTACGCAGGAGGTCTTGGGTTCGATCCCGACCCCTGACAACGCTTGCTGCTGTATATTCGGAGTCTGCGTCTCTCATCATCATCATCACGATGGCTAGGAGATGTTGACTACCTCGCCTGGTACGCAGGAGGCCGTGGGTTCGATCCCGACCCCTGACAACGCTTGCTGCTGTATATTCGGAGTCTGCGTCTCTCATCATCATCATCACGATGGCTCGGAGATGTTGACTACCTCGCCTGGTACGCAGGAGGACGTGGGTTCGATCCCGACCCCTGACTACGCTTGCTGCTGCTGCTGTGTATTCGGAGTCTGCGTCTCTCATCATCATCACGATGGCTCGGAGATGTTGACTACCTCGCCTGGTACGCAGGAGGCCGTGGGTTCGATCCCAACCCCTGACTACGCTTGCTGCTGCTGCTGTGTATTCGGAGTCTGCGTCTATCATCATCATCACGATGGCTCGGAGATGTTGACTACCTCGCCTGGTACGCAGGAGGTTGTGGGTTCGATCCCGACCCCTGACGACGCTTGCTGCTGCTGTGTATTTGGAGTCCGCGTCTCTCTCTCTCTCTCCCCGTGGTCGCGTGAATTTTTCTCCGGGTCCTCCGGTTTTTCCCCCTCTCCACGTTTAGAATCGACGTCGCTACGCTATGAGAGCATTCGGCTGCCGCTGTAAAATGTCCACGTGGTGGCGGTGGCGATGATGATGATGATAACGATAAGCCGCCGCTTGGTCGAGCAGCTCTCATTCAGGTGGTCGCTTCTAACAAAGGAGCCACTCCACAGCTTCGGCGGGACCTTACACCTGCTAAAATAAAATAAAGAATAGTTTACAATCGTCGTTTATCGTCAACGTGTCTTTTACCGAGAGCAATGTGTGGTTCATGTTGGCGTGGGGGCCGACGCCCACCCCCCTCCTCCTCCTCCTCCTCGGCCACTTCTCGCCGGGGCCCCCGCCGATCGGGTGATCGCCCCCGGCCCCCCGCTCCCCCCCGCCCCCGCACCAGCGCCCTCTCCGAGGGACACGGCTCGCTGGCTGGGTCGCCACCGCCCGGGAGTTATCCCACACACACACTCCCCCGCGTGCACCACCACCGCCGGTTGCGGAGGTGGCGGCTTGCCCCGGCAGGCGCACGTCGCCCGCCACGGCCCGGCGCTCCCCCCCCCCCCCCCCCCCCCCCAAAAAAAAATAAATGCCCGTATGCAATGTGCACCTCTGCCCTGCCGCCGCTGATGCAAACGAAAAGGAGGAGGTGACCTGCGGCGGGACCCTGGGGCGCACGTCTCGCCGTTGGTGGCCACTTCTGCCGTGCGAACGCGGGCGCGGGCAAACGGTGACGGTCGTTATGAGATTGTAATCTACGCGGACCCCGTGCACCAGCCCCGCGCCCCACTCAAAAGTCAGATACGCCACGGCGATGTTCACCCACACACAGAAATCACTGCAGCGAGGGGCGGAGCCAGGGGGGTGACGGGGTAGACAATTGTCACCCCGCGAAAAAACATAAAAAATCGAAAATCTGAAACATTCTAATTTAAAGTTTTCGTGACTGCAAAGGATTCATCTTCTTCGGTTCTTTCGGTAAAGTCACCACCACCACGTAGAATGAGAATAAAATAATGAAATTGATAAAATGAAATAACGCGATAATATTCTCACGACGTTTCGGCCACGACACAAGCGGCCTTCAGTCTCGTCCCTTCACCTGATGAAGGCTGCTTGTGTTGTGGCCGAAACGTCGGCCACAACACAAGCGGCCTGCAGTCTCGTCCCTTCACCTGATGAAGGCCGCTTGTGTTGTGGCCGAAACGTCGTGAGAATATTATTGCGTTATTTTATTTTATCAATTTATTATTTTATTCTCATTCTACGTGGTGACTTTACCGAAAGAACCAAAGAAGCTGAAACTTGCTGCGTATAAGTTGTACGACACTCGGTCTGGCGGACTGCAACTGCATTGTCAGAGCGTGTCGCCAGCCGATGGTTGTCTAGTTCAACAGCCTGACTCTCTAATCATTTCTTGAAATTAACATTTGTTGAATGTCGCCCCGGGCTGAAAATCCTGGCTCCGCCCCTGACTGCACCGATCTTCTGAACTGAAGTTTATTAATGGCGCGTCTACAGAAAACCCCGTGGGGCCCGGAGTAAATATTCTACGAGCAGCGCCGAGCCTATCCCTATTCAATCCCTGGGTGTGCCCCCCGCTCTGCTCATCGCCTCGCGGACGCACTCACGGTGTCGCACGGACGCGGCGGGAGTCGGAGCGACGAGGGTACGAGGGGTCTCTGCCTGGGGTCGAGTCGTAGCGGCTGGGAGTCGGACCGGGGAGGCTGAACGGCTGCAGGAGAAACCGCTCGACGTTTTTATTTTTCCCGCCCCCTCCTTTTATGCCCTCGGAATCCAAAGATCCAGGGTCACGTGACGTTATCCTGCCCGGCCAATCGGGCGCCTTCCTTTCGATTCTAAACCGATGGCCCCGCCCCTACCAGAAGCGCAGCTTCCCATGACGCCTCGATCCATTGTCGACGCCCCCGTCCTCCCCACCCGGGACTCAACCGGTTCGATCGGGGTGGCCGTCCCGCGGAAGACGCAGCTGCAGTGGGTCCAGGAATTTCCCTCGCACCTCCTCGTCTGCGCTGCCCGCGTGATATTCCCCCCCCCCTGGCCCCTTCCCCGTGCTGTGAGTGCCTCATTGCGGTTTGGGGGGCCACAATGCAATGTGGCCTGGGGGCGGGGGGGGGGTCGGCCAATCTCCTGGCACTGGGAAACCGTGGGACATCCCCGCTAGAGGCCCCTCGGGTAAAAACTCATGGTACCAGGGGACCCCCCCCCCCCTCCCACGAGGCCCTATGTGGGTGCGTGTGTTTAGTGGGGGTGCGTCCGTGTGTGTGTTTAGTGGGGGTGTGTGTGTTTCTTTAGTGGGCGTGTGTGTTTAGTGGGGGTGCGTGTGTGTTTAGTGGGGTGTGTGTGTGTGTTTAGTGGGGGTGTGTGTGTCTGTGTTTAGTGGGGGTGAGCGTGTTTAGTGGGGGTGTGTGTGTGTGTGTTTAGTGGGGGTGTGCGTGTTTAGTGGGGGTGCGTGTGTTTCTTTAGTGGGCGTGTGTGTTTAGTGGGGGTGCGTGTGTGTTTAGTGGGGGTGTGTGTGTGTGTTTAGTGGGGGTGTGTGTGTGTGTTTAGTGGGGGTGTGTGTGTCTGTGTTTAGTGGGGGTGAGCGTGTTTAGTGGGGGTGTGTGTGTGTGTGTTTAGTGGGGGTGTGCGTGTGTGTTTAGTGGGGGTGTGCGTGTTTAGTGGGTGTGTGCGTGTGTGTTTAGTGGGGGTGAGCGTGTGTGTTTAGTGGGGGTGTGCGTGTGTTTAGTGGGGGTGTGCGTGTGTGTTTAGTGGGGGTGAGCGTGTTTAGTGGGGGTGTGCGTGTGTGTGTTTAGTGGGGGTGTGTGTGTTTAGTGGGCGTGTGTGTGTTTAGTGGGGGTGTGCGTGTGTGTTTAGTGGGAGTGTGCTTGTGTGTTTAGTGGGGGTGTGCGTGTGTTTAGTGGGGGTGTGCATGTGTGTTTAGTGGGGGTGTGTGTTTGTGTGTTTAGTGGGGGTGCGTGTGTGTGTTTAGTGGGGGTGTGCGTGTGTGTGTTTAGTGGGGGTGTGTGTGTGTGTGTTTAGTGGGGGTGTGCATGTGTGTGTTTAGTGGGGGTGTGCATGTGTGTGTTTAGTGGGGGTGTGCGTGTGTGTTTAGTGTGTGTGTGTGTGTGTTTAGTGGGGGTGTGCGTGTGTGTTTAGTGGGGGTGTGTGTGTGTGTTTAGTGGGGGTGTGTGTGTTTAGTGGGGGTGTGTGTTTAGTGGGGGTGTGTGTGTGTGTGTTTAGTGGGTGTGCGTGTGTGTGTTTAGTGGGGGTGTGCATGTGTGTTTAGTGGGGGTGTGCGTGTGTGTTTAGTGGGGGTGTGTGTGTGTGTGTGTTTAGTGGGGGTGTGCGTGTGTGTGTTTAGTGAGGGTACGTGTGTGTGTTTAGTGGGGGTGTGTGTGTGTTTAGTGGGGGTACGTGTGTGTGTGTTTAGTGGAGGTGCGTGTGTGTGTGTTTAGTGGGTGTGTGTGTGTGTTTAGTGGGGGTGTGTGTGTGTGTTTAGTGGGGGTGTGTGTGTGTGTTTAGTGGGGGTGCGTGTGTGTGTTTAGTGGGGGTGTGTGTGTGTGTTTAGTGGGGGTGTGTGTTTAGTGGGGGTGTGTGTGTTTAGTGGGGGTGTGTGTGTGTGTTTAGTGGGGGTGCGTGTGTGTGTTTAGTGGGTGTGTGTGTGTGTGTGTTTAGTGGGGGTGTGTGTTTAGTGGGGGGGTGTGTGTGTGTTTAGTGGGGGTGTGTGTGTGTGTTTAGTGGGGGTGTGTGTGTGTTTAGTGGAGGTGTGCGTGTGTGTGTTTAGTGGGGGGGGTGTGTGTGTGTTTAGTGGGGGTGCGTGTGTGTGTTTAGTGGGGGTGCGTGTGTGTTTAGTGGGGGTGTGTGTGTTTAGTGGGGGTGTGCGTGTGTGTGTTTAGTGGGGGTGTGCGTGTGTGTGTTTAGTGGGGGTGCGTGCGTGTGTTTAGTGGGGGTGCGTGTGTGTGTGTTTAGTGGGGATGTGCGTGTGTGTGTTTAGTGGGGGTGCGTGCGTGTGTTTAGTGGGGGTGCGTGTGTGTGTGTTTAGTGGGGGTGTGTGTGTGTGTTTAGTGGGGGTGTGTTTAGTGGGGGTGTGTGTGTGTGTGTTTAGTGGAGGTGCGTGTGTGTGTTTAGTGGGGGTGTGTGTGTGTGTTTAGTGTGTGTGTGTGTGTTTAGTGGGGGTGTGTGTGTGTTTAGTGGGGGTGCGTGTGTGTGTTTAGTGGGTGTGTGTGTGTGTGTGTTTAGTGGAGGTGCGTGTGTGTGTTTAGTGGGGGTGTGTGTGTGTGTGTTTAGTGGGGGTGCGTGTGTGTGTTTAGTGGCGGTGTGTGTGTGTTTAGTGGGGGTGTGTGTGTGTGTTTAGTGGGGGTGCGTGCGTGTGTTTAGTGGGGGTGTGTGTGTTTAGTGGGGGTGCGTGTGTGTGTTTAGTGGGTGTGCGTGTGTGTGTTTAGTGGGTGTGCGTGTGTGTGTTTAGTGGGGGTGTGCGTGTGTGTGTTTAGTGGGGTGCGTGTGTTTAGTGGGTGTGCGTGTGTGTGTTTAGTGGGGGTGCGCGTGTGTGTTTAGTGGAGGTGTGTGTGTGTGTTTAGTGGGTGTGCGTGCGTTCGTGTGGAGGGGTGCGAGGGGATGGCAGCGCCGGCGGAGTTGCTCCCTTGCTGTGGCACCACAACTTCAATGCCTGAGTTGGTCATGCTGCTGGCACCTGGGCTGGAGTGATTGGAAGGCATGGGCCACAAAAGCTCAATAACAACGGTCGGAAGCTGCTAGACTTCTGTGCAGCCCATGGGCTTGTAATTACCAACACTCTGTTCCCGGCATCGGAGCATCCACACAACATCATGGATGCACTCCGGGTCCAAGCAAGAACATCTGCTGGACTGTATAGTGACGGAACAGCATATGCGGGCTCATTTCCTTGACACCAGAACCTACCGAGGAGCTGATCTGCACACTCACACAGAGACTCACACAGAGACCCACAGACTCGCACAGAGACCCACAGACTCACACAGAGACTCCCACAGAGACCCACAAACTCATAGACTCACACCGAGACCCATATACTCGCACAGAGACCCACAGACTCACACAGAGGTCTTCATTTGTGCTGCTCGCTTACAGAACTTGCCCCAACAGTCTGTTCACTCTATACAGGGGATCTTTGTCGTTGTTTGTGTGTCTCTGTGTGTGCAGTTAAATTCAGAGTGGTCACTTTGGTTGAGAATTTTGCAACCGTGTTGCAAACGGTAAGACATCGTCTCTAAGAGTTTCTAAGCCAAATGGTTCTTATAACTTTTACTGCGTCATTGCACGCATTTGGTTCACAATCGTAAATGTGAGCGGGAATCGAACTTGGGGCGCCAGGTTCGTAGCACAGTGCGCTAACTGCTACACCACTGCCCCCCACACACACACAGACACAGATACACACAGAGGCACAAAGACACACAAACACAAACGCAGACACATGCAGACACAGATACATAGACACACACAGATAGACACAGACAACAACAACCGCCATTCGCCACTAAGTGGCGGTGACGTCACCACGACGCTTGTGCCAGGCCATGTGCACCTTGAGGCCACGTGAAGTGTCGAACGCCCGCTGGCAGGAGGTCACGGAGCAGACCCAGGTGCCACGGGTCGACTGACTGAGATGACTGGCTGGTGCACCACCTGTGCCCCCTACTGTGCCAACCTGCTGTGCTTTAGCCACCCGGCGCTCCGCTCGTTGTTGTGAGCGTCGCTCCTCCGCCCTCCGTTGTTGTTGGAGGGCGACTGCCTCCAACTGCCCAGTAGCGTCCTTCACGAGCCTCCTCCACAGAGGCCGATCTTGACACCGCTGGTACCCGTCATCGGCAACTCCACTCAGCTCCACGTCCTCCTGTACCACATCACTCCATCTCTTCTCTAGCCCGTGCCGCGCCCGTTTAGCCCCCTCCATCCGGCCAAACAAAAGCTGTTTCGGCATGCGGTGGCTGGGCATGCGGGCTACATGACCCAGCCAACGCAGCCTTGCCTGCCGGAGGAGCTCACCGATGGGATTTTGCCCAGTTCTTTCAAGGATTTGTGAGCTCCTCAGACAATCCAGCCTGGTTAAACCCAGGATGGATCGTGGGCAGGCCAGCCTAAATGTTTCTAACCGGCGAAGATGTTCCATTAGGGGGGTCCCCGTTTCGCAAACGTAAAGAAGGGAGGGAATGACCGTGGCCGAGAAGACCTGAAGCTTCGTGCGGAGCGACAGACCAGGCAGCTTCCACACAGTGTTACGCAACCAATGAAAATATATTGCCGCTCGACTGATTCAGTGTGAGACCTCGGCTGCCAAACTGTAGCCGGACACACATGCAGACACAGATACATACACGCAGATACACACACAGAGACATACAACAACAACCGCCATTCGCCACTAAGTGGCGGTGACGTCACCATGACGCTTGTGCCAGGCTATGTGCACCTTGAGGCCACGTGAAGTGTCGAACGCCCGCTGGCAGGAGGTCATGGGGCAGACCCAGGTGGCACGGGTTGACTGACTGAGATGACCGAGATGATGCACCACCTGTGCCCCCTACTGTGCCAACTTGCTGTGCTTTAGCCACCTGGCGCTCTGCTCGTTGTTGTGAGCGTCGCTCCTCCGCCCTCCGTTGTTGTTGGAGGGCGACTGCCTCCAACTGCCCAGTTTCAAGGACAATACATATATTATCAGTGTGTTTTTTGTTTGCATCTTGACCACAAGTATTGTGGTTAATGCACACGTGATTCCTTGTAAAAAGGTTTCAGTTTTGTTGCCAGAAAAAAGGGGAAAAATCCTATTATATTTTGATACTGACAAAGGAGGTCTAATGATGTAGATCAGGGGTGTCCAAAGTTTTTTTTAGTGAGGACCAAATACAGAAAAATAAACAAAAGGCCGGGCCACACACTAGAGGTGGCATACTCTTTGGTTCTATTCGGTAAAGTCACGTAGGTACGTGACTTTACCGAATAGAACCAAAGAGTATGGATCCTTGCAGTCACGAAAGCTTCAAATCTAGAATAGAGGTGACATATTGACAGGTGAATACTGTGTGTATTTCTAACTCGCCTATAATGTGAAGAACACTGCACTCAGTGGGAGCAGTGATGCTGTCCTTTGGATTGAAGGATGGCTGACATGTCAGGAGAAAGTTTGGTGGCTGAGACACGAAGGACTTCACAGAGATGGCTATCAGTCATTATGGTTCTCAGTCCGCTTTTGTTCTGATTTAACAGAGAAAATGTTTGTTCACGTATGTATGTTTGAGCCGAACAGGCTCATCATTCTTTTTGCGTGGCGTCTCATCAGATGAAACTTGGCATTATCCAAATTCTGATAGAAGTCAGGGAGGGAGAGAAGCTGATGTTGACTCTTCAGATAATCATCACATTGCATTTCAATCGGTTCTAACTGCAGACTCTCTTCCACTTCTTCTGCATCCACCAGGAAGGGGGTCGAGAACAGCTTGATTTGTTTTTCAATGGCAGAAAAATCTTGGAAACGCCGGTTGAATTCTGTCACGAGAAATACAATCACAGACACACATTTCTCCTTTTTAGCAGAAAGGTCGGCCTTTGGAATAAGCAGACTTGATTTCAGACAGCGCAGGTAAGTGTGCAGCATTAAAGCTTCGTAGTTGTGTCTCCGACAGGCGGAGCTTTACACAGAAGGCTTTCATGTGGGCATACAGGCGTGGCACCAGCTGTTCTTTGCCTTGTAGGTTCTTGTTCAGTGTATTCAGATGATGAGTAAGATCAACTAAAAATGCCAGGTCTGCCAGCCACAGATGGTCACTCGGTTCATGAAGAGGTCGGCCCTTCTCTTTCAAAAACTGGTCGACTTCTGATCTCAGCGAATAAAACCGCTGCAGTGCAGAGCCGCGGCTGAGCCAGCGCACATCAGAGTGGTAGAGAGACATCCCCCGTGTTCAGCATCCACATCAGATAGGAAAGCTTGAAATTCTCTGTGGTACAGTCCTCTAGCTCGAATTATGTTGACAGTTTTTTTTTACGACGGTGTTCATCACATCGCCCAGCTGGACAGTCTTGGCACACAATGTGCTTCTTGGTGGATTACGCAGTGCATCCTAACAGCCTCACCTCCGCTCTCTTTTACCTTGGCGCGCACCATCGATGCCATTCCTTTGCGCTCGCCCGTCACGGCCGGAGCTCCATCCGTTGTTACTCCACAGAGCTTGTCCCTATTCATATTCTTAGTTCTTTCGGTAAATCAAAATTTAGAGCCTGTCCCATTTAAGCCCCCATCTTTTCAACTGCCTCTGACACAGCTTCAAAAATATCTGTACCCGTCGTTTGTGCCTTTTAGGCTCATCATATCAAGCAGTTCCTCCGTACAGCGAAAGTTATCATCTACTCCCCGCAAAAAAAAATTAACAGCTGTGCAGTGTCTGTGGCATCTGTGCTCTCGTTGCACGCTATCGAGTAAAAATCAAAAGCACAAGCTTTGTCTCTCAGCTGAAGTTTCAAGTTAGCTGACGAGTCCTCGAGATTCTCCGCACCACTGCATTTCTGGATAAGCTCACGCTGTTGAAATCCTGCACTTTTTCCGGGCACATTATTTCTGTGACTTTGATGAGGCACTGCTTTATGAAATCACCGTCTGAGAACGGTTTGCCGTGCTGGGCAATAAGTTTAGTGACTTTCATAGCTTGCTGTTGTGGCGTTTTTCTGGATTTTGTTAGCACGAGAAAAAAAATTGTTTGTTGAGCTTGCAGGCCAGCCGCCATTTGCTCGACTTTCTGTGTTCGTTCGGCACCGGTGTACGATGTGCGGCTCTGATGTCTGGTCTCATAGTGCCGACGGACATTATACTCTTTCATCACAGCAACATCTTCATCGCAAATCAAACAGACACACTTTCCGTTGATTTCTTTGAAAGAAATATATTCATTTTCCCACCGTGTTTGAAATCTTCCACACCCACTCGCTATTTTGCGTTTCCTCGGTGCTGCCATTTCTGGCGACTCGCGGTAAAAAGTTTTTCTCCGCTTAATTTTGTTTAGTGGAGGAGCACGGCTTTTTCCGTGGCTGGCTTCATCTAGCGTTAAAACTGAGAAGTGCAACAGAGTTGAGCTCAAGCTTCTTGTGCGGGCCATATTCAATTATAGTTTCAGAATTTGCTGCGGGCCAATAAAAAAACTGGACCGTGGGTCGCAGTTGGCCCGCAGGCCGTAGTTTGGACACCCCTGATGTAGATGCTTACCCTGAGCCCTCATTACTTTGATAGTGGCATTGTCTTTGAGCTGTGTGACGCCTTTTGACGTCCTCTGGTCTAGCACCAATTGGGTCGAGGCTCAAAAGAAAGCCGTCTCTGGTGTGGACCAATCAGTTTCGAGGACAATGCATCATCATATTATCATAGTATGTTTTTGTTTGCATTTTGACCACAAGTATTGTGGTTAATGCACGCGTGATTCATCGTAAAAAAGTTTCAGTTTTGTTGCTAGAAAAAAGGGGAAAAACCCTATTATATGTTGATACTGGCAACGGAGGTCTAATGATGAAGGTAATGTAACTCAGAGAGTCGGAAATAACTGCTAACATAGGCAGGCAGGATGGAAGCATCACAGACAGTTATGGTAGCAGTTATTTCCGACTCTCTGAGTTACATTACCTTGTTAAATTTATTTACATTAACAGGCTAAATGTTTCACTAACATAGCCGCTGCTATTCTTTGGTTCTTTCGTTACAGTCACGTAGGTATAAAATAACATAAATCGCGACGTTTCGGGCGCAACACCAGCGTCCGTCATCAGGTGGGACAACCACAGCAAGAAACAATTTCTGAAGTGGGCAAAAGGGCTGCCGTGACAAGAGGCTTTATAGGTAAGAGAGAGGGGGGGGAGGAGCCAGGGAGGAGAGATAGAGAGGGGGGGAGGAGCCAGAGAGGAGAGATAGAGAGGGGGGGGGGAGGAGCCAGGGAGGAGAGATAGAGAGGGGGGAGGAGCCAGGGAGGAGAGATAGAGAGGGGGGGAGGAGCCAGGGAGGAGAGATAGAGAGGGGGGAGGAGCCAGGGAGGAGAGATAGAGAGGGGGGGAGGAGCCAGGGAGGAGAGATAGAGAGGGGGGGGGAGGAGCCAGGGAGGAGAGATAGGGAGGGGGGAGGAGCCAGGGAGGAGAGATAGAGAAGGGGGAGGAGCCAGGGAGGAGAGATAGAGAGGGGGGAGGAGCCAGGAAGGAGAGATAGAGAAGGGGGAGGAGCCAGGGAGGAGAGATAGAGAGAGGGAGGAGCCAGGGAGGATAGATAGAGAGGGGGGGGGGGAGGAGCCAGGGAGGAGAGATAGAGAGAGGGGAGGAGCCAGGGAGGAGAGATAGAGAGGGGGGGAGGAGCCAGGGAGGAGAGATAGAGAGGGGGGGAGGAGCCAGGGAGGAGAGATAGAGAGGGGGGGAGGAGCCAGGGAGGAGAGATAGAGAGGGGGAGGAGCCAGGGAGGAGAGATAGAGAGAGAGGGAGGAGCCAGGGAGGACAGATAGAGAGGGGAGGGAGGAGCCAAGGAGGAGAGATAGAGAGGGGGGGGAGGAGCCAGGGAGGACAGATAGAGAGGGGGGGGAGGAGCCAAGGAGGAGAGATAGAGAGGGGGGGAGGAGCCAGGGAGGAGAGATAGAGAGGGGGGGGGGAGGAGCCAGGGAGGAGAGATAGAGAGGTGGGGAGGAGCCAGGGAGGATAGATAGGGAGGGGGAGGAGCCAGGGAGGAGAGATAGAGAGGGGGGAGGAGCCAGGGAGGAGAGATAGAGAAGGGGGAGGAGCCAGGGAGGAGAGATAGAGAAGGGGGAGGAGCCAGGGAGGAGAGATAGAGAGGGGGGAGGAGCCAGGGAGGAGAGATAGAGAGGGGGGGAGGAGCCAGGGAGGAGAGACAGAGAGGGGGGGAGGAGCCAGGGAGGAGAGATAGAGAGAGAGGGAGGAGACAGGGAGGACAGATAGAGAGGGGGGGGAGGAGCCAAGGAGGAGAGATAGAGAGAGGGGGGGAGGAGCCAGGGAGGAGAGATAGAGAGGGGGGGGGAGGAGCCAGGGAGGAGAGATAGAGAGGTGGGGAGGAGCCAGGGAGGAGAGATAGGGAGGGGGAGGAGCCAGGGAGGAGAGATAGAGAGGGGGGAGGAGCCAGGGAGGAGAGATAGAGAGGGGGGAGGAGCCAGGGAGGAGAGATAGAGAGGGGGGGAGGGGCCAGGGAGGACAGATAGAGAGGGGGGGGGAGGAGCCAGGGAGGAAAGATAGAGAGGGGGGAGGAGCCAGGGAGGAGAGATAGAGAGGGGGGAGGAGCCAGGGAGGAGAGATAGAGAGGGGGGGAGGAGCCAGAGAGGAGAGATAGAGAGGGGGGGGGAGGAGCCAGGGAGGAGAGATAGAGAGGGGGGGGGAGGAGCCAGGGAGGAGAGAGAGAGAGGGGGGGAGGAGCCAGGGAGGAGAGATAGAGAGGGGGAGGAGCCAGGGAGGAGAGATAGAGAGGGGGGGGGGAGGAGCCAGGGAGGAGAGAGAGAGGGGGGGAGGAGCCAGGGAGGAGAGATAGAGAGGGGGGGAGGAGCCAGGGAGGAGAAATAGGGAGGGGGGAGGAGGCAGGGAGGAGAGATAGGGAGGGGGGGGAGGAGCCAGGGAGGATAGATAGAGAGGGGGGAGGAGCCAGGGTGGAGAGATAGAGAGGGGGGAGGAGCCAGGGAGGAGAGATAGAGAGGGGGGGGAGGAGCCAGGGAGGAGAGATAGAGAGGGGGGAGGAGCCAGGGAGGAGAGATAGAGAGGGGGGAGGAGCCAGGGAGGAGAGATAGAGAGGGGGGGAGGAGCCAGGGAGGAGAGATAGAGAGGGGGGGAGGAGCCAGGGAGGAGAGATAGAGAGGGGGAGGAGCCAGGGAGGAGAGATAGAGAGGGGGGGGAGGAGCCAGGGAGGAGAGAGAGAGGGGGGGAGGAGCCAGGGAGGAGAGATAGAGGGGGGGAGGAGCCAGGGAGGAGAAATAGAGAGGGGGGAGGAGCCAGGGAGGAGAGATAGAGAGGGGGGGAGGAGCCAGGATGGATAGATAGAGAGGGGGGGAGGAGCCAGGGTGGAGAGATAGAGAGGGGGGAGGAGCCAGGGAGGAGAGATAGAGAGGGGGAGGAGCCAGGGGGAGAGATAGAGAGGGGGGAGCCAGGGAGGAGAGATAGAGAGGGGAGGAGGAGCCAGGGAGGAGAGATAGAGAGGGGGGAGGAGCCAGGGAGGAGAGATAGAGAGGGGGGAGGAGCCAGGGAGGAGAGATAGAGAGGGGAGGAGGAGCCAGGGAGGAGAGATAGAGAGGGGGGAGGAGCCAGGGAGGAGAGATAGAGAGGGGGGGAGGAGCCAGGGAGGAGAGATAGAGAGGGGGAGGAGCCAGGGAGCAAAGATAGAGAGGGGGGAGGAGCCAGGGAGGAGAGATAGAGAGGGGGGAGGAGCCAGGGAGGAGAGATAGAGAGGGGGGGAGGAGCCAGGGAGGAGAGATGAGAGGGGGGTGTGGGGTAGGGGGAGTTGAAACGTTGCTCGGGGGATTAGGAAACGGGCAAGGACAACATGCCGGGGGGGGGGGGGGGAGTGGCCGGGGCTGGGAGTGGGAAGCTGAAACAACAGGAGATGCGGAAATGAAGGCAACGCCATAAAGCAGTTAAGGTTTTACTTGGTTAATAGCATCCTTCCAATGATTGTTCAATTTGTATCCATCTTCTCGGTTGAAGATATGTCTATGTTTATATATATATATTTTTGGCTTCATAAAGAAACCTTTGATAGTTGCCCGAAGGTTTGCAGAGTACCTTGGTCTCGGAAAAAAAAAAACATTATGCGAGCCCACAGCGTTATAACAGCGGTCAGCTGCGGCAGAGGCATGAAGGAGCTTACCTGTAGTAGCGGACATGTGTCAGCAGGGGGTGGTATGCAGGCCAGGCGGGATGAACAGGGCCGTTGGGCCACTCGCGTTCCCAGACCCCAATAGAGGGGTTGGGGGATATTCCAGGGCCCCCCCTAGAACGTTCCAGAAGGGAGGCGTGGCTAGGGATGGAGAGACCCTGGAGTGGGTATAAAAGCCGGACCCCCTGAACGGGTTCGGCAGTCATCGTCAAGCCGAAGACCCGAAGAGCCGGCTTAGAATAGGACCCTGGGAGCCCCCAGGGTCCACCGTCCTTCTAAGGGCCGGGACCGAGTGGGCCAGAGGACCTTGGCTGGATGGGGTCATATAGCCTCTCCTATTTCCCCTTAGCCGGAGGGCTGAGAGAGAGAGAGTGGCCCCAGTAATAGAGGCCACAATTGCCCAGAGGCTGTACCTCCCCAGGTATTGGGTGGAAGGGGCCGTTATAAGGGAACCCCGTGTTAAATAAACGTGTTGCCTCTGAAGAACCGTCTCTCCTCATCTTGGACCCACTACGCTACTATACAGTCAGTAGATACTACTGCTACGGTCAGTAGCTACTGCTATAGAGTCAGTAGATACTACTATAGAGTCATTAGACACTGCTATACAGTTAGTAGTTACTACTGTAGTTAGTGGATACTACCAAAGAGTCACCAGATACTACTATAGAGTTAGTAGTTACTATTATAGAGTCGGTAGATACTGCTGTAGGGCCAGTAGATACTACTACGGTCAGTAGCTACTGCTATAGAGTCAGTAGATACTACTATAGAGTCATTAGACACTGATATACAGTTAGTAGTTACTACTATAGTTAGTGGATACTACCATAGAGTGACCAGATACTACTATAGAGTTAGTAGTTACTATTATAGAGTCGGTAGATACCGCTGTAGGGCCGGTAGATACTACTACGGTCAGTAGCTACTGCTATAGAGTCAGTAGATACTACTATAGAGTCATTAGACACTGCTATACAGTTAGTAGTTACTACTATAGTTAGTGGATACTACCATAGAGTCACCAGATACTACTATAGAGTTAGTAGTTGCTATTATAGAGTCGGTAGATACCGCTGTAGGGCCAGTAGATACTACTATGGTCAGTAGCTACTGCTATAGAGTCAGTAGATACTACTATAGAGTCATTAGACACTGCTATACAGTTAGTAGTTACTACTGTAGTTAGTGGATACTACCAAAGAGTCACCAGATACTACTATAGAGTTAGTAGATACTATTATAGAATCGGTAGATACTGCTGTAGGGCCAGTAGATACTACTACGGTCAGTAGCTACTGCTATAGAGTCAGTAGATACTACTATAGAGTCATTAGACACTGCTATACAGTTAGTAGTTACTACTATAGTTAGTGGATACTACCATAGAGTGACCAGATACTAGTATAGAGTTAGTAGTTACTATTATAGAGTCGGTAGATACCGCTGTAGGGCCGGTAGATACTACTACGGTCAGTAGCTACTGCTATAGAGTCAGTAGATACTACTATAGAGTCATTAGACACTGCTATACAGTTAGTAGTTACTACTATAGTTAGTGGATACTACCATAGAGTCACCAGATACTACTATAGAGTTAGTAGTTACTATTATAGAGTCGGTAGATACCGCTGTAGGGCCAGTAGATACTACTACGGTCAGTAGCTGCTGCTATAGAGTCAGTAGATACTACTATAGAGTCATTAGACACCGCTATACAGTTAGTAGTTACTACTATAGTTAGTGGATACTACCATAGAGTAACCAGATACTACTATAGAGTTAGTAGTTACTATTATAGAGTCGGTAGATACCGCTGTAGGGCCAGTAGATACTACTACGGTCAGCAGCTACTGCTATAGAGTCAGTAGATACTACTATAGAGTCATTAGACACTGCTATACAGTTAGTAGTTAATACTGTAGTTAGTGGATACTACCAAAGAGTCACCAGATACTACTATAGAGTTAGTAGTTACTATTATAGAGTCGGTAGATACCGCTGTAGGGCCAGTAGATACTACTACGGTCAGCAGCTACTGCTATAGAGTCAGTAGATACTACTATAGAGTCATTAGACACTGCTATACAGTTAGTAGTTACTACTATAGTTAGTGGATACTACAATAGAGTCACCAGATACTACTATAGAGTTAGTAGTTACTATTATAGAGTCGGTAGATACCGCTGTAGGGCCAGTAGATACTACGGTCAGTAGCTACTGCTATAGAGTCAGTAGATACTACTATAGAGTCATTAGACACTGCTATACAGTTAGTAGTTACTACTATAGTTAGTGGATACTACCATAGAGTCACCAGATACTACTATAGAGTTAGTAGTTACTATTATAGAGTCGGTAGATACCGCTGTAGGGCCAGTAGATACTACTACGGTCAGCAGCTACTGCTATAGAGTCAGTAGATACTACTATAGAGTCATTAGACACTGCTATACAGTTAGTAGTTACTACTATAATTAGTGGATACTACCATAGAGTTACCAGATACTACTATAGAGTTAGTAGTTACTATTATAGAGTCGGTAGATACCGCTGTAGGGCCAGTAGATACTACTACGGTCAGCAGCTACTGCTATAGAGTCAGTAGATACTACTATAGAGTCATTAGACACTGCTATACAGTTAGTAGTTACTACTATAGTTAGTGGATACTACAATAGAGTCACCAGATACTACTATAGAGTTAGTAGTTACTATTATAGAGTCGGTAGATACCGCTGTAGGGCCAGTAGATACTACGGTCAGTAGCTACTGCTATAGAGTCAGTAGATACTACTATAGAGTCATTAGACACTGCTATACAGTTAGTAGTTACTACTATAGTTAGTGGATACTACCATAGAGTCACCAGATACTACTATAGAGTTAGTAGGTACTATTATAGAGTCGGTAGATACCGCTGTAGGGCCAGTAGATACTACTACGGTCAGCAGCTACTGCTATAGAGTCAGTAGATACTACTATAGAGTCATTAGACACTGCTATACAGTTAGTAGTTACTACTGTAGTTAGTGGATACTACCAAAGAGTCACCAGATACTACTATAGAGTTAGTAGTTACTATTATAGAGTCGGTAGATACCGCTGTAGGGCCAGTAGATACTACTACGGTCAGCAGCTACTGCTATAGAGTCAGTAGATACTACTATAGAGTCATTAGACACTGCTATACAGTTAGTAGTTATTACTATAGTTAGTGGATACTACCATAGAGTCACCAGATACTACTATAGAGTTAGTAGTTACTATTATAGAGTCGGTAGATACCGCTGTAGGGCCAGTAGATACTACTACGGTCAGCAGCTACTGCTATAGAGTCAGTAGATACTACTATAGAGTCATTAGACACTGCTATACAGTTAGTAGTTACTACTATAGTTAGTGGATACTACCATAGAGTTACCAGATACTACTATAGAGTTAGTAGTTACTATTATAGAGTCGGTAGATACCGCTGTAGGGCCAGTAGATACTACTACGCGCAGTAGCTACTGCTATAGAGTCAGTAGATACTACTATAGAGTCATTAGACACTGCTATACAGTTAGTAGTTACTACTGTAGTTAGTGGATACTACCATAGAGTTACCAGATACTACTATAGAGTTAGTAGTTACTATTATAGAGTCGGTAGATACCGCTGTAGGGCCAGTAGATACTACGGTCAGTAGCTACTGCTATAGAGTCAGTAGATACTACTATAGAGTCATTAGACACTGCTATACAGTTAGTAGTTACTACTATAGTTAGTGGATACTACCATAGAGTCACCAGATACTACTATATAGTTAGTAGTTACTATTATAGAGTCGGTAGATACCGCTGTAGGGCCAGTAGATACTACTACGGTCAGTAGCTACTGCTATAGAGTCAGTAGATACTACTATAGAGTCATTAGACACTGCTATACAGTTAGTAGTTACTACTATAGTTAGTGGATACTACCATAGAGTTACCAGATACTACTATAGAGTTAGTAGTTACTATTATAGAGTCGGTAGATACCGCTGTAGGGCCAGTAGATACTACTACGGTCAGTAGCTACTGCTATAGAGTCAGTAGATACTACTATAGAGTCATTAGACACTGCTATACAGTTAGTAGTTACTACTATAGTTAGTGGATACTACCATAGAGTCACCAGATACTACTATAGAGTTAGTAGTTACTATTATAGAGTCGGTAGATACCGCTGTAGGGCCAGTAGATACTACGGTCAGTAGCTACTGCTATAGAGTCAGTAGATACTACTATAGAGTCATTAGACACTGCTATACAGTTAGTAGTTACTACTATAGTTAGTGGATACTACCATAGAGTCACCAGATACTACTATATAGTTAGTAGTTACTATTATAGAGTCGGTAGATACCGCTGTAGGGCCAGTAGATACTACTACGGTCAGTAGCTACTGCTATAGAGTCAGTAGATACTACTATAGAGTCATTAGACACTGCTATACAGTTAGTAGTTACTACTATAGTTAGTGGATACTACCATAGAGTTACCAGATACTACTATAGACTTAGTAGTTACTATTATAGAGTCGGTAGATACCGCTGTAGGGCCAGTAGATACTACTACGGTCAGTAGCTACTGCTATAGAGTCAGTAGATACTACTATAGAGTCATTAGACACTGCTATACAGTTAGTAGTTACTACTATAGTTAGTGGATACTACCATAGAGTCACCAGATACTACTATAGAGTTAGTAGTTACTATTATAGAGTCGGTAGATACCGCTGTAGGGCCAGTAGATGCTACTACGCGCAGTGTTTACTACGACAGTTAGATACTACTGTAAGCCCAGTAGATACTACTTCAGTCAGTAGTTGCTACAGTCACTAAATACTACTAAACAGTAGCTACTACTGGCTCAGTAGATACTACTGTACAGTCAGTAATACAACTACAGAGTAAATACATTCTACTAACTCTGTTGTATGTAGGGTGTGTACGTATATAGATATATCTACGCGGGGGTAAATAGGGGGGGGGGAAGGTCGACAATGTTCCCAACCTTTTACATCAACTGTTTAACCTCCACTTTCTAAAACTTTTGGGACTTCTGCAAGTCTCTTATAAATTCTGTTCGTGGATATATGTGTAGTGACTGTGCTTGTCACTGTATGGTGCCGGGGCTTGCAAAGCCACGGCAGGTAATGTGTTTCGATTTAAAGCTTTCGTGACTGCAAGGTTTTCATCTTCTTTGGTTCTTTCGGTAAAGTCACGTAGAATGATAATAAAAAAATAAATTGATAAAATGAAAACAACTAAAATTAAATCACGACGTTTCGGGCGCAACACAAGCGTCCGTCATGCTTGTCCCACCTGATGACGGACGCTTGTGTTGCGCCCGAAACGTCGTGATTTAATCTTAGTTATTTTCATTTTATTATTAGACACTGGTAGTGAGACACTGGGCAGTGAGACACTGGGTAGTGAGACACTGGGTAGTGAGACACTGGGTAGTGATACACTGCTAGTGAGACACTGGGTAGTGAGACACTGGTAGTGAGACACTGGGTAGTGAGACACTGTTAGTGAGACACTGGGTAGTGAGACACTGTTAGTGAGACACTGGGTAGTGAGACACTGGTAGTGAGACACTGGGTAGTGAGACACTGGTAGTGATACACTGCTAGTGAGACACTGGTAGTGAGACGCTGGGTAGTGAGACACTGCTAGTGAGACACTGCTAGTGAGACACTGCTAGTGAGACACTGGGTAGTGAAACACTGCTAGTGAGACACTGCTAGTGAGACACTGGGTAGTGAGACACTGGGTAGTGAGACACTGGGTAGTGAGACACTGCTAGTGAGACACTGCTAGTGAGACACTGGGTAGTGAGACACTGCTAGTGAGACACTGGTAGTGATACACTGCTAGTGAGACACTGGTAGTGAGACACTGGTAGTGAGACACTGGGTAGTGAGACACTGGGTAGTGAGACACTGGTAGTGAGACACTGGGTAGTGAGACACTGGTAGTGAGACACTGGGCAGTGAGACACTGGGTAGTGAGACACTGGGTAGTGAGACACTGGGTAGTGATACACTGCTAGTGAGACACTGGGTAGTGAGACACTGGTAGTGAGACACTGGGTAGTGAGACACTGTTAGTGAGACACTGGGTAGTGAGACACTGTTAGTGAGACACTGGGTAGTGAGACACTGGTAGTGAGACACTGGGTAGTGAGACACTGTTAGTGAGACACTGGGTAGTGAGACACTGGGTAGTGAGACACTGGTAGTGAGACACTGGGTAGTGAGACACTGCTAGTGAGACACTGGGTAGTGAGACACTGGGTAGTGAGACACTGTTAGTGAGACACTGGGTAGTGAGACACTGGTAGTGAGACACTAGGTAGTGAGACACTGGGTAGTGAGACACTGGATAGTGAGACACTGGGTAGTGAGACACTGGTAGTGAGACACTGGGTAGTGAGACACTGGGTAGTGAGACACTGGGTAGTGAGACACTGGTAGTGAGACACTGGGTAGTGAGACACTGGGTAGTGAGACACTGCTTGAGAGACGCTGGGTAGTGAGACACTGGGTAGTGAGACACTGGGTAGTGAGACACTGGTAGTGAGACACTGGTAGTGGGACACTGGGTAGTGAGACACTGGGTAGTGAGACACTGGTAGTGAGACGCTGGGTAGTGAGACACTGGGTAGTGAGACACTGGGTAGTGAGACACTGGTAGTGACACACTAGATAGTGAGACACTGCTAGTGAGACACTGGTAGTGAGACACTGGGTAGTGAGACACTGGGTAGTGAGACACTGGTAGTGAGACACTGGGTAGTGAGACACTGGTAGTGAGACGCTGGGTAGTGAGACACTGGGTAGTGAGACACTGCTAGTGAGACACTGCTAGTGAGACACTGCTAGTGAGACACTGGGTAGTGAAACACTGCTAGTGAGACACTGCTAGTGAGACACTGGGTAGTGAGACACTGGGTAGTGAGACACTGGGTAGTGAGACACTGCTAGTGAGACACTGCTAGTGAGACACTGGGTAGTGAGACACTGCTAGTGAGACACTGGGTAGTGATACACTGCTAGTGAGACACTGGTAGTGATACACTGCTAGTGAGACACTGGTAGTGAGACACTGGTAGTGAGACACTGGGTAGTGAGACACTGGGTAGTGAGACACTGGGTAGTGAGACACTGGTAGTGAGACACTGGTAGTGATACACTGCTAGTGAGACACTGGGTAGTGAGACACTAGTAGTGAGACACTGCTAGTGAGACACTGGGTAGTGAGACACTGGTAGTGAGACACTGGGTAGTGATACACTGGGTAGTGAGACACTGGGTAGTGAGACACTGGGTAGTGAGACACTGGGTAGTGAGACACTGGGTAGTGAGACACTGGTAGTGAGACACTGGGTAGTGAGACACTGCTAGTGAGACACTGGGTAGTGAGACACTGGGTAGTGATACACTGGGTAGTGAGACACTGGGTAGTGAGACACTGGGTAGTGAGACACTGGGTAGTGATACACTGGGTAGTGAGACACTGGGTAGTGAGACACTGGGTAGTGAGACACTGCTAGTGAGACACTGGGTAGTGAGACACTAGTAGTGAGACACTGGGTAGTGAGACACTGGGTAGTGAGACACTGCTAGTGAGACACTGGGCAGTGAGACACTGGGTAGTGAGACACTGGGTAGTGAGACACTGCTAGTGAGACACTGCTAGTGAGACACTGGGTAGTGCGACACTGGTAGTGAGACACTGGGTAGTGAGACACTGGTAGTGTGACACTGGGTAGTGAGACACTGGGTAGTGCGACACTGGTAGTGAGACACTGGGTAGTGAGACACTGGTAGTGTGACACTGGGTAGTGAGACACTGGGCAGTGAGACACTGGTAGTGATACACTGCTAGTTAGACACTGGGTAGTGAGACACTGGTAGTGAGACACTGCTAGTGAGACACTGGTAGTGAGACACTGGGTAGTGAGACACTGGGTAGTGAGACACTGGTAGTGAGACACTGGTAGTGAGACACTGGGGTAGTGAGACACTGCTAGTGAGACACTGGTTAGTGAGACACTGGTAGTGAGACACTGGGTAGTGAGACACTGGGTAGTGAGACACTGGGTAGTGAGACACTGGTAGTGAGACACTGGGTAGTGTGACACTGGGTAGTGAGACACTGGGTAGTGAGACACTGGGTAGTGAGACACTGGTAGTGATACACTGCTAGTGAGACACTGGGTAGTGAGACACTGGTAGTGAGACACTGGTAGTGAGACACTGGGTAGTGAGACACTGGGTAGTGAGACACTGGTAGTGAGACACTGCTAGTGAGACACTGGGTAGTGAGACATTGCTAGTGAGACACTGGTAGTGAGACACTGGTAGTGAGACACTGGGTAGTGAGACACTGGGTAGTGAGACACTGGGTAGTGAGACACTGGTAGTGAGACACTGCTAGTGAGACACTGGGTAGTGAGACACTGGTAGTGAGACACTGGGTAGTGAGACACTGGTAGTGAGACACTGGTAGTGAGACACTGGGTAGTGAGACACTGGGTAGTGAGACGCTGGGTAGTGAGACGCTGGGTAGTGAGACACTGGGTAGTGAGACACTGGGTAGTGAGACACTGGGTAGTGAGACACTGGTAGTGAGACACTGGTAGTGTGACACTGGGTAGTGAGACGCTGGGTAGTGAGACGCTGGGTAGTGAGACACTGCTAGTGAGACGCTGGGTAGTGAGACACTGCTAGTGAGACACTGGGTAGTGAGACGCTGGGTAGTGAGACACTGCTAGTGAGACACTGGGTAGTGAGACACTGGTAGTGTGACACTGGGTAGTGAGACACTGGGTAGTGAGACACTGGGTAGTGAGACGCTGGGTAGTGAGACGCTGGGTAGTGAGACACTGGGTAGTGACTTTACCGAAAGAACCAAAGCGTAAGGATCCTTGCAGTCACGAAAACTTCAAATCTAGAAGCAATCAATTTACTGCCATTAACCACACACCCAGTACTTGCGCTGAACATGCAAACACTATCATGCTTCGATAATGTACGGGCATTGCCTTTGAAACTGACTGACCTACAGTAGAGACACCGGCCTTCTGTATGGCTCTCGATTTAAAGCTTTCGTGACTGCAATGATTCATCTTCTTTGGTTCTTTCGGTAAAGTCACGTAGAATGATAATAAAATAATAAATAGATGAAATAAATTATTATTGTGTTATTTTATTTTATCAATTTATTATTTTATTATCATTCTACGTGGCTTTACCGAAAGAACCAAAGAAGATTCTGTATGGCTTTGTCTCACTACGGGCGTCAGACCCCAGAACAACGCCGACAGGTGAAGAGCGCATGGACGATGCCACTATCAGGACATTTACAGCTCAGGGTTGAGCAGCTACATCACGGGATACATTTATTTTTCTCTCAAAAGAATTAAAGTTACGCATGAAAAATATATATATAAGAATGTGAGTTCTACCCTTTCTGGCCATACTAAAACAGGTGTCGTGTTAAGATGTTCAGACACCAAATAGAAACATTTTGCGCGAGGAATGAAGTTACCGCATTAATCAGACACACGGTACTTGCGGTGAACTTGCAAACGCACGTGGCTCTGATAATAGAAGGGGCATTGTCTATGAAATATCAGCATTGTCTTTTCAACGACTTCCAAAGACGATGCCATTCATCATCAGGGCATGTTTGCAAGGCATCGCGTCTGCATTAGCCACACGCAGTACTTGTGGTGAACAATACAACAAAAACGTGGCTCTGATAATAGATGGGCATCGTCTTTGAAACTGATTGGTCTACATCAGAGATAGCAGAGGCCCTTCTGTATGGCCTTGTCTCACTAGCAGTGTCTCACTACCAGTGTCTCACTACCCAGTGTCTCACTACCAGTGTCTCACTACCAGTGTCTCACTATCTAGTGTGTCACTAGCAGTGTCTCACTAGCAGTGTCTCACTAGCAGTGTCTCACTACCCAGTGTCTCACTACCCAGTGTCTCACTAGCAGTGTCTCACTAGCAGTGTCTCACTAGCAGTGTCTCACTACCCAGTGTCTAACTAGCAGTGTCTCACTCTGTGGGTCTCAGAGTATGGGTCTCTATGGGTCTCTATGAGTATGGGTCTCTATGAGTCTCTATGAGTATGGGTCTCTATGAGTCTCTATGAGTATGGGTCTCTATGAGTATGGGTCTCTATGAGTCTCTATGAGTATGGGTCTCTATGGGTCTCTGTGGGCCTATGGATCTCTATGGGACTTTGTAGGTCTATGGCCAGTGCCGGATTATCCTAGTTGCAAAAGTAGCTGCATATGCTAAATGCTTTCAAGCTATCAATTCCGGTTCAGTGATTCTGCACTTCATCTATTACTATAGTACTATACTACCTTCAACTTTTAAGAACGACTGTGTGTTTAAGGTTAGCGATCTGTCGTATTGTCGGGGCTGTATATCAAATGAAAAAAATGACAATTACTTTCCTATGGAAGTGAAAAATGCGTGTTTTAAAATGTGCGTGTTTTTTTTTGTAATTTAGGGCCACTTCATAACATATGCTCCAGGCCCCGCACTAGCTTCATCCGGCACTGACTATGGGTCTCTATGATTCATAATAAAGGTTTTTGGGTTAGATCGCGTTATTTATAAATGTGTCGTAACCCTCCACCACCCGACACGGCCAATCAGCAAAAAAGTGTCACGTTGACAAAAGACAAATAGTTCACTACTTTAGCCCACCGGTGTGTTGAAGAGTGAATCCACAACATTTACAGTTTGAGTACTGTGACGTTTCGCTGGGAGCAAGCGAGGGCTTTACCATTCTGGCGAATTGCCTGATGATGCTGGATGTAATTACCAGCGAAACGTGGTATTCAAACTGTAAATGTTGTGGATTCACTCTTCAACACACCGGTGGGCTAAAGTAGTGAATTGTCTTTTGTCAACGTGACACTCTTTTTGCTGATTGGCCGTGTCGGGTGGTGGAGGGTTACGACACATTTATAAATAACGCGATCTAACCCAAAAACCTTTAATATGAATATTGGTCGCGAAAGCATACGTGTTAAACTGGGTCTCTATGAGTACGAGTCTCGATGGGTTTCTGTGGGTCTACGGGTCTCTACGAGTCTCTACGAGTCTCTATAAACAAGCGTCCAGAGTTATTTGTCCGCCACAAACTTTACGGACGACGTTGACGGTGAGCCCGCCGCTCTGTTCAGCAAGCTATCATTATCGCGACAGCCAGCGGGTGGGAATGTACCTGGTTCAAGTAAACAACAACAACGACAATGACGAAGACGACAACAACAACACGAGCCTCGTGAGTTTACAAAGCAAACGGAGGCTTATTCTTGGTTCTTTCGGTAAAGTCACCACGTAGAAGGGAAAACAAGAAAAATATAAAACAATAAAATTATCACGACGTTTCGACTGCAACACAAGCAATCATCATCAGAAAATTTTCTTGCTGTGGTTTTCACACCTGATGATGATTGCTTGTGTTGCAGTCGAAACCTCGTGAGAATTGTATTGTTTTATATTTTTTATTATTTTATTGTTTCCCTTCTATGCGATGACTTTACCGAAAGAACCAAGAATATGATTCTATATTTATTTAAAGTTGCGCATTTTGACGTGACGTCACATTTCTCAAACGCCATCGCCACTTTTTTTCAAATTGTTCTTGCTGTGGTGTTCACACCTGATGATGATTGCCGCTTGTGCTGCAGTCGAAACGTCGTGAGAATTGTATTGTTTTATATTTATATTTTAATTATTTCATTGTTTCCCTTCTTACGCGGTGGTGACTTTACCGAAAGAACCAAAGAATATGAATCCCTGCAGTCACGAAAGCTTTAAATCAAAATTTAACTAATCTTGTAAAGTCACGTAGAAGGAAAACAATAAAATAATAAAAATATAAAACAATAAAATTCTCAATCATCATCAAGTGATGATAATCACTGCTTGTGTTGCAGTCGAAACGTCGTGAGAATTTCATTGTTTTATATTTTTTTAAATTATTTCATTGTTTCCCTTCTTACGCGGTGGTGACTTTACCGAAAGAACCAAGAATATGAATACCCGCGGAAACGAAAAGCTTTAAATCGAAAAATGCAAACGGAGGCTGTAAAAGAACAAGCGGAAACAAACACGCCCTTCACGAGGCCCCGGCCGTCTACGGCCAGGCCGCACCGAAAGGGGTTTTTATTATTATTATTGGGTAGCTTGCACGTCCTGCAACATCGATACGCAAGCGACGTTCGATACACAAACGACGTTTGATACACAGCGACGTTCAATACACAGCGACGTTCAACACACAGCGATGTTGAATACACAGTGAAGTTCAATACACAGCGATGTTCAATACACAGCGACGTTCAATACACAGCGACGTTCAATACACAGCGATGTTTGACTCACAAGCGACGTTCGATACACAGCGACGTTCAATACACAGCGACGTTTGACTCACAAGCGACGTTCAAGGCACAGCGACGTTCAATACACAGCGACGTTTGACTCACAAGCGACGTTCAAGGCACAGCGACGTTCAATACACAGCGACGTTTGACTCACAAGCGACGTTCAAGGCACAGCGACGTTCAATACACAGCGACGTTTGACTCACAAGCGACGTTCAATACACAGCGACGTTCAATACACAGCGACGTTCAATACACAGCGACGTTCAACACACAGTGACGTTCAACACACAGCGACGTTTAATACACAGCGACGTTCAATACACAGCGAGGTTCAATACACAGCGACGTTTGACTCACAAGCGACGTTCAATACACAGCGACGTTTGACTCACAAGCGACGTTCAATACACAAGCGACGTTCAATACACAGCGACGTTCAATACACAGAGACGTTCAATACACAGCGACGTTTGACTCACAAGCGACGTTCAATACACAGCGACGTTTGACTCACAAGCGACGTTCAATACACAGCGACGTTCAATACACAGCGACGTTTGACACACAAGCGACGTTTGATACACAGCGACGTTTGACTCACAAGCGACGTTTGACTCACAAGCGACGTTCAATACACAGCGACGTTTGACTCACAAGCGACGTTCAATACACAGCGACGTTTGACTCACAAGCGACGTTCAATACACAGCGACGTTCTATACACAGCGACGTTCAATACACAGCGACGTTCGATACACAGCGACGTTCAATACACAGCGACGTTCAATACACAGCGACGTTCTACACACAGCGACGTTCAATACACAGCGACGTTCAATACACAGCGACGTTTGACTCACAAGCGACGTTCAATACACAGCGACGTTTGACTCACAAGCGACGTTCAATACACAACGACGTTCGATACAGAGCGACGTTCAATACACAGCGACGTTTGACTCACAAGCGACGTTCAATACACAGAGACGTTCAACGCACAGCGACGTTCAATACACAGCGACGTTCAATACACAGCGACGTTTGATACACAGTGAAGTTCAATACACAGCGATGTTTGACTCACAAGCGACGTTCAATACACAGCGACGTTCAATACACAGAGACGTTTGACTCACAGCGACGTTCAATACACAGCGACGTTCTACACACAGCGACGTTCAATACACAAGCGACGTTTGACACACAAGCGACGTTCTACACACAAGCGACGTTCTACACACAGCGACGTTCAATACACAAGCGACGTTTGACACACAAGCGACGTTCTACACACAAGCGACGTTCTACACACAGCGACGTTCAATACACAAGCGACGTTTGACACACAAGCGACGTTCTACACACAAGCGACGTTCTACACACAGCGACGTTCAATACACAAGCGACGTTTGACACACAAGCGACGTTCTACACACAAGCGACGTTCTACACACAGCGACGTTCTACACACAGCGACGTTCGGAGGCAACGATGGGAAGAAGCCGCAGAGTGGGGGCAGCGTTGAGTTGGCTGGCCACGTGCTGAGGATTCCTGTGGGAGCACACCGGAGGGTTAGCTGGGGCGAGATGGGACTCACGCACGACGCATACGCACAGCGCTCACGTACAGCACACATACAGCACTCGTACATACATACACCACTCATACACCACTCACTCACACATACAGCACTCTTACATACATACAGCACTCACACACCACTCACTCACACATACGCACAGCGCTCACGTACAGCACACATACAGCACTCGTACATACATACACCACTCATACACCACTCATACACCACTCACTCACACATACAGCACTCTTACATACATACAGCACTCACACACCACTCACTCAAACATACGCACAGCGCTCACGTACATACAGCACACACACATACACACCACTCACACACTACTCATACATACAGCACTCGTACACACAGCACACACTCATACACACACTACTCATACATACAGCACTCACAGCACACATACATACACCACTCATACATACATACAGCGCTCACATACAGCACTCATACATACAGCACACACACACACACCACTCACTCATACATACATACAGCACTCACACACACCACTCACTCACTCATACATACACCACTCATACATACATACAGCACTCACATACAGCACTCGTACATACAGCACACACACACCACTCACTCACACATACATAGACCACTCATACACACACCACTCACTCACACATACATACACCACTCATACATACATACAGCACTCACATACAGCACTCATACATACAGCACTCACATACAGCACTCATACATACAGCACACACACATACATACACCACTCATACATACAGCACACACACATACACCACTCACACATACATACAGCGCTCACATACAGCACTCATACATACATACAGCACACACAGCACACACACACCACTCACTCACACATACATACAGCACACACACACCACTCACTCATACATACACCACTCATACACACACACACCACTCACTCATACATACATACAGCACACACACACCACTCACTCATACATACACCACTCATACATACAGCACTCACAGCACACACACACCACTCACTCATACATACAGCACACACACACCACTCACTCATACATACAGCACACACACACCACTCACTCATACACACAGCACACACACACCACTTACTCATACACACAGCACACACATATACATACAGCACTCACACACAGCAAATATACACCACTCACTCATACATACATCACTCATACATACATCACTCGCATACATACAGCACTCACATACAGCACACACACCACTCACTCATATATACAGCACACACACGTACATACAGCATTAACATACAGCACACACACAGACACCACTCACTCATACAGCACTCACACATACATACAGCATCTTCTTTGGTTCTTTAGGTAAAGTCACGTAGAATGAGAATTAAATAATATTAGAATATTATTATTTTATTCTCATTCTACGTGGTGGTGACTTTACCGAAAGAACCAAAGAAGATGAATCCTTGCAGTCACGAAAGCTTTAAATCTAAATACATACAGGACTCACATACAGCACACACACACACCACTCACACACAGCACACACAACTCACATACAGCACACACAACTCACGCATACAGCACAACCCAAGGTTGAAACCAACCCCACCCCACCAGGTTACCACCAACCCCACCCCCCAGGTTACCACCAACCCCCCCCAGGTTACCACCAACCCCACCCCCATGTTACCACCAACCCCACCCCCAGGTTACCACCAACCCCACCCCCAGGTTACCACCAACCCCACCGCCAGGTTACCACCAACCCCACCCCCAGGTTACCACCAACCCCACCCCCCAGGTTACCACCAACCCCACCCACCCCCAGGTTACCACCAACCCCACCCCCCAGGTTACCACCAACCCCACCCACCCCCAGGTTACCACCAACCCCCCCCAGGTTACCACCAACCCCACCCCCAGGTTACCACCAACCCCACCCCCCCGGTTACCACCAACCCCACCCCCCCCAGGTTACCACCAACCCCACCCCCACGTTACCACCAACCCCACCGCCAGGTTACCACCAACCCCACCCCCAGGTTACCACCAACCCCACCCCCCAGGTTACCACCAACCCCACCCCCCCCCAGGTTACCACCAACCCCACCCCCCAGGTTACCACCAACCCCACCCCCAGGTTACCACCAACCCCACCCCCCAGGTTACCACCAACCCCACCCCCCAGGTTACCACCAACCCCACCCCCCAGGTTACCACCAACCCCACCCAGGTTACCACCAACCCCACCCCCAGGTTACCACCAACCCCACCCACCCCCCAGGTTACCACCAACCCCACCCCCCAGGTTACCACCAACCCCACCCCCCAGGTTACCACCAACCCCACCCCCCCAGGTTACCACCAACCCCCCCCAGGTTACCACCAACCCCCCCCAGGTTACCACCAACCCCACCCCCCAGGTTACCACCAACCCCACCCCACCAGGTTACCACCAACCCCACCCCACCAGGTTACCACCAACCCCACCGCCAGGTTACCACCAACCCCACCCCCCAGGTTACCACCAACCCCACCCACAGCCAGGTTACCACCAACCCCACCCACCAGGTACCACCAACCCCACCCCCAGGTTACCACCAACCCCCCCCAGGTTACCACCAACCCCACCCCGCCACGTTACCACCAACCCCACCCCACCAGGTTACCACCAACCCCACCCCCCAGGTTACCACCAACCCCACCCCCCAGGTTACCACCAACCCCACCCCCCAGGTTACCACCAACCCCACCCCCCAGGTTACCACCAACCCCACCCACAGCCAGGTTACCACCAACCCCCCCCAGGTTACCACCAACCCCACCGCCAGGTTACCACCAACCCCACCCACCGCCAGGTTACCACCAACCCCACCCCCCAGGTTACCACCAACCCCACCCCCAGGTTACCACCAACCCCACCGCCAGGTTACCACCAACCCCACCCCCAGGTTACCACCAACCCCACCGCCCAGGTTACCACCAACCCCACCCACCGCCAGGTTACCACCAACCCCACCCCACCAGGTTACCACCAACCCCACCGCCACGTTACCACCAACCCCACCCACCGCCAGGTTACCACCAACCCCACCGCCCAGGTTACCACCAACCCCACCCCCCAGGTTACCACCAACCCCACCCACCGCCAGGTTACCACCAACCCCACCCCCCAGGTTACCACCAACCCCACCCCCCAGGTTACCACCAACCCCACCCCGCCACGTTACCACCAACCCCACCCCCAGGTTACCACCAACCCCACCGCCAGGTTACCACCAACCCCACCCCGCCACGTTACCACCAACCCCACCCCCAGGTTACCACCAACCCCACCCACCGCCAGGTTACCACCAACCCCACCGCCCCAGGTTACCACCAACCCCACCCCGCCACGTTACCACCAACCCCACCCCACCAGGTTACCCCCAACCCCCCCCTGCCACGTTACCACCAACCCCACCCCCAGGTTACCACCAACCCCCCCCACGTTACCACCAACCCCACCCCCATGTTACCACCAATCTCACACCCCCCCAGGTTACCTGTGCTTTGGTTGCCTAGCGACCGCTGCTGCCTCACTGGCTGTGAGTGCACGGAGCGCTGTACATGGACGTCGCTGCATCCTCTGTGGAAGTGGAGAGACAAGACAAAGGTAGAGAGACAAGACAAAGGTAGAGAGACAAGACAAAGGTAGAGAGACAAGACAGAGGTAGAGAGACAAGACAAAGGTAGAGAGACAAGAAAAAGGTAGAGACAAGACAAAGGTAGAGAGACAAGACAAAGGTAGAGAGACAAGACCAGGTAGAGAGACAAGACCAGGTAGAGAGTCAAGACAAAGGTAGAGAGACAAGACAAAGGTAGAGAGACAAGACAAAGGTAGAGAGACAAGACAAAGGTAGAGAGACAAGACCAGGTAGAGAGACAAGAAAAAGGTAGAGACAAGACAAAGGTAGAGAGACAAGACAAAGGTAGAGAGACAAGACAAAGGTAGAGAGACAAGACCAGGTAGAGAGACAAGACAAAGGTAGAGAGACAAGACAAAGGTAGACAGACAAGACAAAGGTAGAGAGACAAGACAAAGGTAGAGAGACAAGACCAGGTAGAGAGACAAGACCAGGTAGAGAGACAAAGGTAGAGAGACAAGACAAAGGTAGAGAGACAAGACCAGGTAGAGAGACAAGACAAAGGTAGAGAGACAAGACAAAGGTAGAGAGTCAAGACAAAGGTAGAGAGACAAGACAAAGGTAGAGACAAGACAAAGGTAGAGAGACAAGACAAAGGTAGAGAGACAAGACAAAGGTAGAGAGACAAGACCAGGTAGAGAGACAAGACAAAGGTAGAGAGACAAGACAAAGGTAGACAGACAAGACAAAGGTAGAGAGACAAGACAAAGGTAGAGAGACAAGACCAGGTAGAGAGACAAGACCAGGTAGAGAGACAAGACAAAGGTAGAGAGACAAGACAAAGGTAGAGAGACAAGACCAGGTAGAGAGACAAGACAAAGGTAGAGAGACAAGACAAAGGTAGAGAGTCAAGACAAAGGTAGAGAGACAAGACAAAGGTAGAGAGACAAGACAAAGGTAGAGAGACAAGACAAAGGTAGAGAGACAAGACAAAGGTAGAGAGACAAGACAAAGGTAGAGAGACAAGACAAAGGTAGAGAGACAAGACAAAGGTAGAGAGACAAGACAAAGGTAGAGAGACAAGACAAATGTAGAGACAGAGAGACACAAACAAAGGTCACCCACGCAGCCTGAGTAGCGTTACAGTGGACCCTACTCACCTGTAGAGTAGTAATCTACACTCTGACGCAGTGGACCCTACACACCTGTAGAGTAGTAATCTACACTCTGACACAGTGGACCCTACACACCTGTAGAGTAGTAATCTACACTCTGACACAGTGGACCCTACACACCTGTAGAGTAGTAATCTACACTCTGACGCAGTGGGCCCTACTCACCTGTAGAGTAGTAATCTACACTCTGACACAGTGGGCCCTACACACCTGTAGAGTAGTAATCTACACTCTGAGACAGTGGACCCTACTCACCTGTAGAGTAGTAATCTACACTCTGACGCAGTGGGCCCTACTCACCTGTAGAGTAGTAATCTACACTCTGAGACAGTGGACCCTACACACCTGTAGAGTAGTAATCTACACTCTGACACAGTGGACCCTACTCACCTGTAGAGTAGTAATCTACACTCTGACACAGTGGACCCTACACACCTGTAGAGTAGTAATCTACACTCTGACACAGTGAACCCTACTCACCTGTAGAGTAGTAATCTACACTCTGAGACAGTGGACCCTACTCACCTGTAGAGTAGTAATCTACACCCTGACGCAGTGGACCCTACTCACCTGTAGAGTAGTAATCTACACTCTGACACAGTGGACCCTACACACCTGTAGAGTAGTAATCTACACTCTGAGACAGTGGACCCTACTCACCTGTAGAGTAGTAATCTACACTCTGACACAGTGGACCCTACACACCTGTAGAGTAGTAATCTACACTCTGACACAGTCTACCCTACACACCTGTAGAGTAGTAATCTACACTCTGACACAGTGGACCCTACACACCTGTAGAGTAGCAATCTACACTCTGACACAGTGGACCCTACTCACCTCTAGAGTAGTAATCTACACTCTGACACAGTGGACCCTACTCACCTGTAGAGTAGTAATCTACACTCTGACACAGTGGACCCTACACACCTGTAGAATAGTAATCTACACTCTGACACAGTGGACCCTACTCACCTCTAGAGTAGTAATCTACACTCTGACACAGTGGACCCTACACACCTGTGGCATAGTAATCTACACTCTGACGCAGTGGACCCTACACACCTGTAGAGTAGTAATCTACACTCTGACACAGTGAACCCTACTCACCTGTAGAGTAGTAATCTACACTCTGACACAGTGGACCCTACACACCTGTGGCATAGTAATCTACACTCTGACGCAGTGGACCCTACACACCTGTAGAGTAGTAATCTACACTCTGACGCAGTGGACCCTACTCACCTGTAGAGTAGTAATCTACACTCTGACACAGTGGGCCCTACTCACCTGTAGAGTAGTAATCTACACTCTGACACAGTGGACCCTACACACCTGTAGAGTAGTAATCTACACTCTGATGCAGTGGACCCTACTCACCTGTAGAGAAGTAATCTACACTCTGACACAGTGAACCCTACACACCTGTAGAGTAGTAATCTACACTCTGACACAGTGTACCCTACTCACCTGCAGAGAAGTAATCTACACTCTGACACAGTGGGCCCTACTCACCTGTAGAGTAGTAATCTACACTCTGACACAGTGGACCCTACACACCTATAGAGTAGTAATCTACACTCTGAGACAGTGGACCCTACTCACCTGTAGAGTAGTAATCTACACTCTGACGCAGTGGACCCCACTCACCTGTAGAGTAGTAATCTACACTCTGACGCAGTGGGCCCTACTCACCTGTAGAGTAGTAATCTACACTCTGACACAGTGGACCCTACTCACCTGTAGAGTAGTAATCTACACTCTGACACAGTGGACCCTACACACCTGTAGAGTAGTAATCTACACTCTGACAGTGGACCCTACTCACCTGTAGAGTAGTAATCTACACTCTGACGCAGTGGGCCCTACTCACCTGTAGAGTAGTAATCTACATTCTGACACAGTGGGCCCTACTCACCTGTAGAGTAGTAATCTACACTCTGACACAGTGGACCCTACACACCTGTAGAGTAGTAATCTACACTCTGACGCAGTGGACCCTACTCACCTGTAGAGTAGTAATCTACACTCTGACACAGTGGACCCTACACACCTGTAGAGTAGTAATCTACACTCTGACAGTGGACCCTACTCACCTGTAGAGTAGTAATCTACACTCTGACACAGTGGGCCCTACTCACCTGTAGAGTAGTAATCTACACTCTGACACAGTGGGCCCTACACACCTGTAGAGTAGTAATCTACACTCTGACACAGTGAACCCTACACACCTGTAGAGTAGTAATCTACACTCTGACACAGTGTACCCTACTCACCTGTAGAGAAGTAATCTACACTCTGACACAGTGTACCCTACACACCTGTAGAGTAGTAATCTACACTCTGACACAGTGAACCCTACACACCTGTAGAGTAGTAATCTACACTCTGACACAGTGGACCCTACTCACCTGTAGAGTAGTAATCTACACTCTGACACAGTGGGCCCTACTCACCTGTAGAGTAGTAATCTACACTCTGACATAGTGGACCCTACTCACCTGTAGAGTAGTAATCTACACTCTGACACAGTGGAACCTAGTCACATGTAGAGTAGTAATCTACACTCTGAGACAGTGGACCCTACTCACCTGTAGAGTAGTAATCTACACTCTGACACCGTGGACCCTACACACCTGTAGAGAAGTAATCTACACTCTGACACAGTGGGCCCTACACACCTGTAGAGTAGTAATCTACACTCTGACGCAGTGGACCCTACTCACCTGTAGAGTAGTAATCTACACTCTGAGACAGTGGACCCTACTCACCTGTAGAGTAGTAATCTAGACTCTGACACAGTGTACCCTACACACCTGTAGAGTAGTAATCTACACTCTGACGCAGTGGACCCTACTCACCTGTAGAGTAGTAATCTACACTCTGAGACAGTGGACCCTACTCACTTGTAGAGTAGTAATCTACACTCTGAGACAGTGGACCCTACTCACCTGTAGAGTAGTAATCTACACTCTGACACAGTGGACCCTATTCACCTGTAGAGTAGTAATCTACACTCTGACACAGTGTACCCTACTCACCTGTAGAGTAGTAATCTACACTCTGACACAGTGGACCCTACTCACCTGTAGAGTAGTAATCTACACTCTGACACAGTGAACCCCACTCACCTGTAGAGTAGTAATCTACACTCTGACACAGTAGACCCTACACACCTGTAGAGTAGTAATCTGCACTCTGACACAGTGTACCCTACTCACCTGTAGAGTAGTAATCTACACCCTGACACAGTGAACCCTACTCACATGTAGAGTAGTAATCTACACTCTGACACAGTGGACCCTACACACCTGTAGAGTAGTAATCTACACTCTGACACAGTGTACCCTACTCACCTGTAGAGTAGTAATCTACACCCTGACACAGTGAACCCTACTCACATGTAGAGTAGTAATCTACACTCTGAGACAGTGGACCCTACTCACTTGTAGAGTAGTAATCTACACTCTGAGACAGTGGACCCTACTCACCTGTAGAGTAGTAATCTACACTCTGACACAGTGGACCCTATTCACCTGTAGAGTAGTAATCTACACTCTGACACAGTGTACCCTACTCACCTGTAGAGTAGTAATCTACACTCTGACACAGTGGACCCTACTCACCTGTAGAGTAGTAATCTACACTCTGACACAGTGAACCCCACTCACCTGTAGAGTAGTAATCTACACTCTGACACAGTAGACCCTACACACCTGTAGAGTAGTAATCTGCACTCTGACACAGTGTACCCTACTCACCTGTAGAGTAGTAATCTACACCCTGACACAGTGAACCCTACTCACATGTAGAGTAGTAATCTACACTCTGACACAGTGGACCCTACACACCTGTAGAGTAGTAATCTACACTCTGACACAGTGTACCCTACTCACCTGTAGAGTAGTAATCTACACCCTGACACAGTGAACCCTACTCACATGTAGAGTAGTAATCTACACTCTGACACAGTGGACCCTACTCACCTGTAGAGTAGTAATCTACACTCTGACACAGTCTACCCTACACACCTGGAGAGTAGTAATCTACACTCTGACACAGTGGACCCTACACACCTGTAGAGTAGTAATCTACACTCTGACACAGTGGACCCTACTCACCTCTAGAGTAGTAATCTACACTCTGACACAGTGGACCCTACTCACCTGTAGAGTAGTAATCTACACTCTGACACAGTGGACCCTACACACCTGTAGAGTAGTAATCTACACTCTGACACAGTGGACCCTACACACCTGTAGAGTAGTAATCTACACTCTGACACAGTGGGCCCTACTCACCTGTAGAGTAGTAATCTACACTCTGACGCAGTGGGCCCTACACACCTGTAGAGTAGTAATCTACACTCTGACACAGTGTACCCTACTCACCTGCAGAGTAGTAATCTACACTCTGAGGCAGTGGACCCTACACACCTGTAGAGTAGTAATCTACACTCTGACACAGTCTACCCTACACACCTGTAGAGTAGTAATCTACACTCTGACACAGTGTACCCTACACACCTGTAGAGTAGTAATCTACACTCTGACACAGTGGGCCTCACTCACCTGTAGAGTAGTAATCTACACTCTGACACAGTGGGCCCTACACACCTGTAGAGTAGTAATCTACACTCTGACACAGTGGACCCTACTCACCTGTAGAGTAGTAATCTACACTCTGACACAGTGGACCCTACTCACCTGTAGAGTAGTAATCTACACTCTGACACAGTGGACCCTACTCACCTGTAGAGTAGTAATCTACACTCTGAGGCAGTGGGCCCTACTCACCTGTGGCATAGTAATCGTAGACTCTGACGGTGGCCGGTTGCAGGTTGTCCACGGCTATGTCTTGAGTGACGGACAGCTTGAGCAAAATTGGCTTCTTCTCGACCTAGGGGAGGTTGGATTCAAAATTTGCGAACGGCATCCGACAACGAGAGATCGACAACCCTCGCTCGCTCGGCAAGAGGAAAATAAGATAAAGGGAAACTTAGTGTGAACACGGGGGGAAAAAACACGTGGTAGGCCGATGTTGTTGTTGTTGTGGCAACGTTGTTGTGTAGCAGCATTGTTGTGGCAACGTTGTTGTGTGACAACGTTGTTGTGTGGCAACGTTGTTGTGGCAACGTTGTTGTGACAACGTTGTTGTGTGGCAACGTTGTTGTGGCAACGTTGTTGTGTGGCAACGTTGTTGTGGCAACGTTGTTGTGGCAACGTTGTTGTGTGGCAACGTTGTTGTGTGACAACGTTGTTGTGTGACAACGTTGTTGTGTGGCAACGTTGTTGTGGCAACGTTGTTGTGTGGCAACGTTGTTGTGTGGCAACGTTGTTGTTTGGCAACGTTGTTGTGTGGCAACGTTGTTGTGGCAACGTTGTTGTGTGGCAACGTTGTTGTGGCAGCTTTGTTGTGTGGCAACGTTGTTGTGGCAACGTTGTTGTGACAACGTTGTTGTGTGGCAACGTTGTTGTGACAACGTTGTTGTGTGGCAACGTTGTTGTGGCAACGTTGTTGTGTGGCAACGTTGTTGTGGCAACGTTGTTGTGGCAACGTTGTTGTGTGGCAACGTTGTTGTGTGACAACGTTGTTGTGTGACAACGTTGTTGTGTGGCAACGTTGTTGTGGCAACGTTGTTGTGTGGCAACGTTGTTGTGTGGCAACGTTGTTGTGTGGCAACGTTGTTGTGTGGCAACGTTGTTGTGGCAACGTTGTTGTGTGGCAACGTTGTTGTGGCAGCTTTGTTGTGTGGCAACGTTGTTGTGGCAACGTTGTTGTGGCAACGTTGTTGTGGCAACGTTGTTGTGTGGCAACGTTGTTGTGGCAACGTTGTTGTGGCAACGTTGCAGACGGTTTGGAATATGTTCGATTCAGATGGCTCAGCACTACAGCGCCCCCTACTGGACATCACGGTGACTAGGAGATGTTAACTACCTCGCCAGGTGTACAGGAGGTCGTGGGTTTAATCCCCACCCTGACGATGCCTGCTGTATGTTTGAACTTTGCGTGTCTCTCTCTCTCTCTCAGTATCACCATCATCATCACCATCACGGTGACTAGGAGATGTTAACTACCTCGCCTGGTGTACAGGAGGTCGTGGGTTTAATCCCCACCCTGACGATGCCTGCTGTATGTTTGGAGTTTGCGTGTCTCTCTCTCTCTCACAGTATCATCATCATCATGACGGTGCTAGGAGATGTTAACTACCTCGCCTGGTGTACAGGAGGTCGTGGGTTTAATCCCCACCCTGACAATGCCTGCTGTATGTTTGGAGTTTGCGTGTCTCTCTCTCTCTCAGTATCACCATCATCATCATCATCACGGTGACTAGGAGATGTTAACTACCTCGCCTGGTGTACAGGAGGTCGTGGGTTTAATCCCCACCCTGACGATACCTGCTGTATGTTTGGACTTTGCGTGTCTCTCTCTCTCTCAATATCATCATCATCATCATCACGGTGACTAGGAGATGTTAACTACCTCGCCTTGTATACAAGAGGTCGTGGATGCAATTCCGACCTTAATGCCTGCTGCTGAGTCTGCTTGTCTCTCTCTCTCTCTCCACATTTCGAATGAACATCGCCGCGCGTGTAGAGTATTTGTCTGCCGCTATACATTTGCACACGATGAGAAAGACGACGATGATGATGATGATGATGACGATCAAGCCGCATCTTCCTTGATCGGCTATAATTCGTAATAGCCAGGGGTAGCTTCTGACAAAAGAGCAACTAAATAGCAGCCTAGTGGGGCCTTACAACTGGTGAAATGAAAATAAGTTTATAGTTTAATAGTTTCTTACAGGACCCTGCTGGACGTCTGCGGAAAAAAAGAGCTTCATGGCTCATCGGATTTCTCCGGGGACGAAATCAAGATTCTGATTCGTGGTGGCTGCCAATCAGAAGGTTCGCATCCCTTGTTAGGGGATTATGACTCAGAATCTGTGTTTAGACTGGAGGAGGGGGAAGAGGAGGGGGGGGGAGGTGGAGGAGGGCGAGGGGGAGGAGGAGGGGGAGGAGGAGGGGGAGGAGGAGGGGGAGGAGGGGGGGAGGTGGAGGAGGGGGGGGGGATGAGGAGGAGGGGGAGGAGGGGGGGGGAGGAGAAGGGGAGGGAGAGGGAGGAGGGGGAGGGAGGGAGAGAGAGGAGGGGGAAAGAGAAGAGGGAGGGGGCAGAAGGAGGAGGGGGGGGAGGAGGAGGGGGAGGAGGAGGGGGGGGAGGAGGAGGGGGGGGAGGAGGAGGAGGAGGGGGAGGAGGGGGAGGAGGAGGAGGGGGAGGAGGAGGGGGAGGAGGAGGGGGAGAGGTTAGGAGGAGGAGGAGGGGGGGGAGGAGGAGGAGGGGAGAGGGAGGAGCAGGGGGTGGAAGAGAGGGAGAATGAGGGAGAGAGAGGAGGAGAGGGAGGAGGAGGTGGGGAGGAGGGGGATGAGGGGAGGGAGAGAGAGGAGGGGGAAAGAGAAGAGGGAGGGGGCAGAAGGAGGGGGGGGGGAGGAGGGGGGGGATGAGGGGGAGGGGGGATGAGGTGGGGAGGGGTCCCAGCCCACACCAAGACACCATGAGCACCACCACTCAAGTTGGAGTTCCCCGGCTGCTCACCTTGTCCAGGTAAATGACCACGCGGCTTGCATCCACCTCGACCTTCTTCACGAAGTCGTAGAAACTCTGCAGCTGTGTTAGAGACAATACGCGGGTTCAGGAGACATCGGAGGGATGTGATGTGACGTGACATCAGAGCAGTGATGATGTGATGTGACATCAGAGCAGTGATGTGATGTGACATTGGAGGGATGTGATGTGATGTGACATCGGAGCGGTGATGTGATGTGACATCGGAGCGGTGATGTGATGAGACATCAGAGCAGTGATGTGATGTGACATTGGAGCGGTGATGTGATGTGACATCGGAGCGGTGATGTGATGTGACATCGGAGCGGTGATGTGATGTGATGTGACATCGGAGCCTGTGGATTGTTCCACCGCAAGTGGTGGTGGCTGACTGTTAGTGGACGAGCTTTCATCCAGCAGCAGATTGACCACGGCTGCTGATGGCCATTGACGACGATGACGACGACGACGATGACGACGATGATGACTATGGAGACGATGGAGACACACCAACCTCTTTAAGAGAAGACTTCACCGGGCTGTACCCGGAGATCATCTTCACCTCCACGAGGGCCATGTTCGACTCGCCTCTCTCGCCGTGGTAGCTGAAGAAGGAGGGAGGGAGGGAGGGGAGAAGAGAAATCACAAGGAGGGAGGGAGAAGGAGGAGGAGGATGAGGAGGAGGATGAGGAGGAGGATGAGCATCACATGGTGACGCTCATTGATGGCAATGTTTGGCTCCCGCACTTTGTAGGCCTCCATCTCTCGGATCGACGTCCGCGGTGCATTAAGCAGCACTGCCTATAGACTCAGAGACTCAGCACTGCCCATAGACTCATAGACTCAGCACTGCCTATAGACTCATAGACTCAGCACTGCCCATAGACTCATAGACTCAGCACTGCCCATAGACTCAGCACTGCCTATAGACTCATAGACTCAGCACTGCCTATAGACTCAGCACTGCCCATAGACTCAGCAATGCCTATAGACTCATAGACTCAGCACTGCCCATAGACTCAGCACTGCCTATAGACTCATAGACTCAGCACTGCCTATAGACTCAGCACTGCCCATAGACTCATAGACTCAGCACTGCCCATAGACTCAGCACTGCCTATAGACTCAGACTCAGCACTGCCTATAGACTTATAGACTCAGACTCATAGACTCAGCACTGCCTATAGACTCAGCACTGCCTATAGACTCAGACTCAGCACTGCCTATAGACTCATAGACTCAGCACTGCCCATAGACTCAGCACTGCCCATAGACTCATAGACTCAGCACTGCCCATAGACTCAGACTCAGCACTGTCTATAGACTCATAGACTCAGCACTGCCCATAGACTCAGCACTGTCTATAGACTCATAGACTCAGCACTGCCCATAGACTCAGCACTGCCCATAGACTCATAGACTCAGCACTGCCCATAGACTCAGACTCAGCACTGTCTATAGACTCATAGACTCAGCACTGCCCATAGACTCAGCACTGTCTATAGACTCATAGACTCAGCACTGCCCATAGACTCAGCACTGCCCATAGACTCATAGACTCAGCACTGCCTATAGACTCATAGACTCAGCACTGTCTATAGACTCATAGACTCAGCACTGTCTATAGACTCAGAGACTCAGCACTGCCCATAGACTCAGACTCAGCACTGCCTATAGACTCAGACTCAGCACTACCTATAGACTCAGCACTGCCCATAGACTCAGCACTGCCTATAGACTCAGACTCAGCACTACCTATAGACTCAGCACTGCCCATAGACTCAGCACTGCCTATAGACTCAGACTCAGCACTACCTATAGACTCAGCACTGCCCATAGACTCAGCACTGCCTATAGACTCAGCACTGCCCATAGACTCAGAACTGCCCATAGACTCAGACTCAGTACTGCCTATAGACTCAGAGACTCAGCACTGCCCATAGACTCAGCACTGCCTATAGACTCAGAGACTCAGCACTGCCTATAGACTCATAGACTCAGCACTGCACATAGACTCAGAGACTCAGCACTGCCTATAGACTCATAGACTCAGCACTGCCCATAGACTCAGCACTGCCTATAGACTCATAGACTCATCACTGCCTACTGATAGACTCAGCACTGCCTATAGACTCAGCACTGCCCATAGACTCAGCACTGCCTATAGATTCATTTACTCGGCATTGCCTATAGACTCATAGACTCAGCACTGCCCATGGACTTATAGACTCAGCACTGCCTATAGACTCAGCACTGCCTATAGACTCATAGACTAATCACTGCCTACTGATAGACTCAGCACTGCCTATAGACTCATAGACTCAGCACTGCCTATAGACTCATAGACTCAGCACTGCCGATAGACTCATAGACTCAGCACTGCCTATAGACTCATAGACTCAGCACTGCCTATAGACTCAGCACTGCCTATAGACACATAGACTCAGCACTGCCTATAGACTCATAGACTCAGCACTGCCTATAGACTCAGCACTGACTATAGCCTCATTTACTCAGCATTGCCTATAGACTCATAGACTCAGCACTGCCTATGGACTCAGAGACTCAGCACTGTTCATAGACTCATAGACTCAGCACTGCCTATAGACTCAGCACTGCCTATAGACTCATAGACTCAGCACTGCCTATAGACTCATAGACTCAGCACTGCCCATAGATTCATAGACTCAGCACTGCCTATAGACTCATAGACTCAGCACTGCCCATAGACTCAGCACCACCTATAGACTCATAGACTCAGCACTGCCTACTAATAGACTCAGCACTGCCTATAGACTCAGCACTGCCTATAGACTCATAGACTCAGCACTGCCTATAGACTCATAGACTCAGCACTGCCCATAGACTCAGCACTGTCTATAGACTCAGAGACTCAGCACTGCCTATAGACTCAGCACTGCCTATAGATTCATAGACTCAGCACTGCCTACTCATGGACTCAGCACTGCCTATAGACTCATAGACTCAGCACTGCCTATAGACTCAGCACTGTCTATAGACTCATAGACTCAGCACTGCCTATAGACTCAGCACTGCCTATAGACTCATAGACTCAGCACTGCCTATAGACTCAGTACTGCCTATAGACTCAGACTCAGCACTGCCTATAGACTCATAGACTCAGCACTGCCTATAGCCTCAGCACTGCCTATAGACTCATAGCCTCAGCACTGCCTATAGACTCAGACTCAGCACTGCCTATAGACTCAGCACTGCCTATAGACCCATAGACTCAGCACTGCCTATAGACTCAGCACTGCCTATAGACTCATTTACTCGGCATTGCCTATAGACTCATAGACTCAGCACTGCCCATGGACTTATAGACTCAGCACTGTTCATAGACTCAGCACTGCGTATAGACTCAGCACTGCCTATAGACTCATAGACTCAGCACTGCCTATAGACTCATAGACTCAGCACTGCCTACAAACTCATAGACTCAGCACTACCCATAGACTCATAGACTCAGCAGTGCCTATAGACTCATAGACTCAGCAATCCCTATAGACTGATAGACTCAGCACTGCCTATAGACTCATAGACTCAGCACTGCCCATAGACTCAGCACTGCCTATAGATTCATAGACTCAGCACTGCCTACTCATAGACTCAGCACTGCCTATAGACTCAGAGACTCAGCACTGTCCATAGACTCATAGACTCAGCACTGCCCATAGACTCAGCACTGCTTATAGACTCATAGACTCAGCACTGCCCAGAGACTCATAGACTCAGCACTGCCTATAGACTCAGCACTGTCTATAGACTCATAGACTCAGCACTGCCTACTCATGGACTCAGCACTGCCCATAGACTCATAGACTCAGCACTGCCTATAGACTCAGCACTGCCTATAGACTCATAGACTCAGCACTGCCTATAGACTCATAGACTCAGCACTGCCTATAGACTAATTTAATCAGCATTGCCTATAGACTCATAGACTCAGCACTGCCCATAGATTCATAGACTCAGCACTGCCTATAGACTCATAGACTCAGCACTGCCCATAGACTCAGCACCACCTATAGACTCATAGACTCAGCACTGCCTACTAATAGACTCAGCACTGCCTATAGACTCAGCACTGCCTATAGACTCATAGACTCAGCACTGCCTATAGACTCATAGACTCAGCACTGCCCATAGACTCAGCACTGTCTATAGACTCAGAGACTCAGCACTGCCTATAGACTCAGCACTGCCTATAGATTCATAGACTCAGCACTGCCTACTCATGGACTCAGCACTGCCTATAGACTCATAGACTCAGCACTGCCTATAGACTCAGCACTGTCTATAGACTCATAGACTCAGCACTGCCTATAGACTCAGCACTGCCTATAGACTCATAGACTCAGCACTGCCTATAGACTCAGTACTGCCTATAGACTCAGACTCAGCACTGCCTATAGACTCATAGACTCAGCACTGCCTATAGCCTCAGCACTGCCTATAGACTCATAGCCTCAGCACTGCCTATAGACTCAGACTCAGCACTGCCTATAGACTCAGCACTGCCTATAGACCCATAGACTCAGCACTGCCTATAGACTCAGCACTGCCTATAGACTCATTTACTCGGCATTGCCTATAGACTCATAGACTCAGCACTGCCCATGGACTTATAGACTCAGCACTGTTCATAGACTCAGCACTGCGTATAGACTCAGCACTGCCTATAGACTCATAGACTCAGCACTGCCTATAGACTCATAGACTCAGCACTGCCTACAAACTCATAGACTCAGCACTACCCATAGACTCATAGACTCAGCAGTGCCTATAGACTCATAGACTCAGCAATCCCTATAGACTGATAGACTCAGCACTGCCTATAGACTCATAGACTCAGCACTGCCCATAGACTCAGCACTGCCTATAGATTCATAGACTCAGCACTGCCTACTCATAGACTCAGCACTGCCTATAGACTCAGAGACTCAGCACTGTCCATAGACTCATAGACTCAGCACTGCCCATAGACTCAGCACTGCTTATAGACTCATAGACTCAGCACTGCCCAGAGACTCATAGACTCAGCACTGCCTATAGACTCAGCACTGTCTATAGACTCATAGACTCAGCACTGCCTACTCATGGACTCAGCACTGCCCATAGACTCATAGACTCAGCACTGCCTATAGACTCAGCACTGCCTATAGACTCATAGACTCAGCACTGCCTATAGACTCATAGACTCAGCACTGCCTATAGACTAATTTAATCAGCATTGCCTATAGACTCATAGACTCAGCACTGCCTATGGACTCATAGACTCAGCACTGTTCATAGACTCATAGACTAAGCACTGCCTATAGACTCAGCACTGCCTATAGACTCATAGACTCAGCACTGCCTATAGACTCATAGACTCAGCACTGCCAATAGACTCATAGACTCAGCACTGCCCATAGACTCATAGACTCAGCACTGCCTATAGACTCATAGACTCAGCAATCCCTATAGACTCATAGACTCAGCACTGCCTATATACTCATAGACTCAGCACTGCCTATAGACTCAGCACTGCCTATAGACTCATAGTCTCAGCACTGTCTATAGACTCAGCACTGCCTATAGACCCATAGACTCAGCACTGCCTATACTCATAGACTCAGCACTGCCCATAGACTCATAGACTCAGCACTGCCTATAGACTCATAGACTCAGCAATCCCTATAGACTCATAGACTCAGCACTGCCTATAGACTCAGCACTGCCTATAGACTCAGAGACTCAGCACTGCCCATAGACTCATAGACTCAGCACTGCCCATAGACTCAGCACTGCCTATAGACTCATAGACTCAGCACTGTCCAAAGACTCAAAGACTCAGCACTGCCCATAGACTCATAGACTCAGCACTGTCTATAGACTCATAGACTCAGCAATCCCTATAGACTCATAGACTCAGCACTGCCTATAGACTCATAGTCTCAGCACTGCCCATAGACTCAGCACTGCCTATAGACTCAGAGACTCAGCACTGTCCAAAGACTCAAAGACTCAGCACTGCCTATAGACTCATAGACTCAGCACTGCCCATAGACTCATAGACTCAGCACTGCCTATAGACTCATAGACTCAGCAATCCCTATAGACTCATAGACTCAGCACTGCCTATAGACTCATAGTCTCAGCACTGCCCATAGACTCAGCACTGCCTATAGACTCAGAGACTCAGCACTGCCCATAAACTCATAGACTCAGCACTGCCTATAGACTCATAGATTCAACACTGTCCATAGACTCATAGACTAAGCACTATCCATAGACGCATAGACTCAGCACTGTCCATAGACTCATAGACTCAGCACTGCCCATAGACTCATAGACTCAACACTGCCCATAGACTCAGCACTGCCTATAGACTAATAGACTCAGCACTGTCCAAAGACTCATAGACTCAGCACTGCCCATAGACTCATAGACTCAGCACTGCCTATAGACTCAGCACTGTCTATAAACTCATAGACTCAGCACTGCCTACTCATGGACTCAGCACTGCCTATAGACTCATAGACTCAGCACTGCCTACTCATAGACTCAGCACTGCCCAAAGACTCTGTACTGCCTATAGACTCATAGATTCAACACTGTCCATAGACTCATAGACTAAGCACTATCCATAGACGCATAGACTCTGCACTGTCCATAGACTCATAGACTCAGCACTGCCCATAGACTCATAGACTCAGCACTGTCCATAGACTCAGCACTGCCTATAGACTCATAGACTCAGCACTGCCCATAGACTCATAGACTCAGCACTGTCCATAGACTCAGCACTGCCTATAGACTCATAGATTCAACACTGTCCATAGACTCATAGACTCAGCACTGTCCATAGACTCATAGACTCAGCACTGTCCATAGACTCATAGACTCAGCACTGTCCATAGACTCATAGACTCAGCACTGCCTATAGACTCATAGACTCAGCAATCCCTATAGACTCATAGACTCAGCACTGCCTATAGACTCATAGTCTCAGCACTGCCCATAGACTCAGCACTGCCTATAGACTCAGAGACTCAGCACTGCCCATAAACTCATAGACTCAGCGTTGCCCGATCCCAGGCTCTAAGCTATGCTGGGTGCAGTGTCCCCTCACACGGCCATCGTGAACCCCATGCAATGGCCACCTGACTTCCACGTTGATTTGGAAGCCCTTGCGTGCTGCCTTGGAGCAATTTGCCGGGTTGGTGGCCACGGAGAGGCTGAACTTGGGCTTCGAAGCTTTGGGGGGTTCGTTGTACTTGAGAGAGACCTGCAGCGACAACAGACAAAGATCCCCCGTGTAGCCTCTAACAGACTGTTGGGGCAAGTGCTGTTAGCGAGTAGCAAGTAGCAGCGCCTATACACAGACAAAGATCCCCCGTGTAGCCTCTAACAGGCTGTTGGGGCAAGTGCTGTTAATAGCGAGTAGCAGCGCCTATACACAGACATCGATCCCCCGTGTAGCCTCTAACAGACTGTTGGGGCAAGTGCTGTTAGTAACGAGTAGCAGCAGCACCTATACACAGGCAAAGATCCCCCCTGTAGCCTCTAACAGACTGTTGGGGCAAGTGCTGTTAGTAACGAGTAGCAATGCCTATACACAGACAAAGATCCCCCATGTAGCCTCGAACAGACTCTTGGGGCAAGTGCTGTTAGTCGTAACGAGTAGCTGCACCTATACACAGACAAAGATCCCCCGTGTAGCCTCTAACATACTGTTGGGGCAAGTGCTGTTAGTAGCAGCGAGTAGCAGCACCTATACACAGACAAAGAGCCCCCGTGTAGCCTCAAACATACTGTTGGGGCAAGTGCTGTTAGTAGCGAGTAGCAATGCCTATACACAGACCAACTGTGCCCCTCGGTCGAACCGGCGTCTCGCCTGGTATACAGGAGGTCGGGGGTTCGATCCCGACCCTGACGCCTGCTGTATATTTGGAGTTTGCGTCTCTCTCTTTCCCCGTGGTCTTGTGGATTTTTATTATTTTGCTGCTATAAATGTCCAAAGGATGAGCCACTTTTGTTGAGATATCATTTGTGGCCAGGTCGCTTGCGAACAACGAGCGAATACCTCAGTGGGCTCTGCCTGGTAGGATGGGGATGATTTAGCGTTGTATTTGTGTGTGATTGAGTGATGCGTTTAACTTTCTTGTACTTTGCACTGCTATCGTGTTTGTGTAACTGTGTTGTTGTTGTTGTAACGTTCTTACTCCCGTGTGCCCCTGACTGGGAAATCTGTGAACAAAACAGCTGTATAGCTCATCGGATTCCGAGTTAACACCTCGCCAAATTCTAGATTTGAAGCTTTCGTGACTGCAAGGATCCACACTCTTTGGTTCTATTCGGTAAAGTCACGTAGGTAAAAAATAAAACAACAAAAATCACGACGTTTCGACCACAACACAAGTGGCCTTGTTAACACCTCGCCTATATCTTCTTCCTGTTGGTAGGTCTACAGACCTGGAGTTAGATCTTACCCTGTCATGGTGATCATCATCGTCATCATGACAGCACGGCCCATTCACCTGATGAAGGCCACGTGTGTTGTGGCCGAAACGTCGTGATTTTTGGCATTTTAATTTTTTACCCACGTGACTTTACCGAATAGAACCAAAGAGTATGGAACATCGCCAAATGCAGGCATCGTCAGGGTTGGCATTGAGCCCGCGACCTCCTGCAGACCAGGCGAGGTAGTCAACATCTCCTCGCCCCCCCCTGTGGTGTGGGCCCCACCCGCGCCCTCACCTGGAAGAGCACGCAGCCCTGGCCCGTGGCCTCCACGATGCAGGAGGACACCAGGGGAGCAGGAACAGGAGGAGGCAGCTGCACCTGGTGCAGGATTAGGGCGTTGGTGGCGTCGATGGAGACCTCCCGGAGCAAAGTGCGAGCCGAGTCCAGCACGACCGCCTTGATACCGCCACCACCACCACCACCAGCGCCACCGCCTCCACCACTGTGCATCAGGGCGGCAAAGGCCGACAGGGCTTGCAGGCCAACTACTGTGTCCTGCTTGGGGTTGGTCAAAGAGGGAGGGAGGGAGGGAGGGAGGGAGGGAGGGAGGGAGGGAGGGAGGGAGGGAGGGAGGGAGGGAGGGAGGGAGGGAGGGAGGGAGGGAGGGAGGGAGGGAGGGAGGGAGGGAGGGAGGGAGGGAGGGAGGGTAGAAATGGCAAGAGCTCAACACGACGGCAAGAAGATCTAACTCAAGGTCTGTAGACCCACCAGCAGCAATAAGATCTAACTCAAGGTCTGTAGACCCACCAGCAGCAATAAGATCTAACTCAAGGTCTGTAGACCCACCAGCAGCAATAAGATCTAACTCAAGATCTGTAGACCCATCAGCAACATGAAGATCTAACTCAAGGTCTGTAGACACCAGGAGCAAGAAGATCTAACTCACGTTCTGTAGACCCATCAGTAGCAAGACGATCTAACTCAAGATCTGTAGACACCAGCAGCAAGAAGATCTAACTCAAGGTCTGTAAACCCACCAGCAGCAAGGAGATCGAACTCAAGATCTGTAAACCCCTTCAGCAGCAAGAAGATCTAACTCAAGGTCTGTAGACCCACCAGCAGCAAGACGTTCTAACTCAAGATCTGTAGACCCATCAGCAACATGAAGATCTAACTCAAGATCTGTAAACCCATCAGTAGCAAGGAAATCTAACTCAAGATCTGTAGACACATCAGCAGCAAGAAGATCTAACTCCAGGTCTGTAGACACACCAGTAGCAAGGAGATCTAACTCAAGATCTGTAGACCCATCAGCAGCAAGAAGATCGAACTCAAGGTCTGTAGACACATCAGCAGCAAGGAGATCTAACTCAAGATCTGTAGACACATCAGCAGCAAGAAGATCTAACTCCAGGTCTGTAGACCCACCAGCAGTAGGAGGATCTGATTCAGGGGGTGACCAATGGAGTCAGAGGTCAGAAAAATCTGCTTACATGCAAGGACACCTGCATGCAAGCAGATCTTACCCTGTCGTGGTGATCATCATCATCACCATCATTATCAATCATCACCATCGATTACCACAATCATCAATCATAAAGATCAATCATCATCAAACATGATCGCCATCAAACACCATCATCATCATCAACCACCATCACCACCACAGTGGCCATGAACACCACAACGAGCGTGATGATGACGGGCTGCGGTGACGGGCTACGGTGACGGGCTGCGGTGACTGGCTGCGGTGACGGGCTACGGTGACTGGCTACGGTGACGGGCTACGGTGACGGGCTGCGGTGACGGGCTACGGTGACTGGCTACGGTGACGGGCTACGGTGATGGGCTACGGTGACGGGCTACGGTGACGGGCTGCGGTGATGGGCTGCGGTGATGGGCTACGGTGACGGGCTGCGGTGACTGGCTACAGTGACTGGCTACAGTGACGGGCTGCGGTGACGGGCTACGGTGACGGGCTACGGTGACGGGCTACGGTGACGGGCTACAGTGACTGGCTACGGTGACTGGCTACGGTGACGGGCTGCGGTGACGGGCTGCCACAACGAGCGGTGGCGACCGCCCTCCTCGCCTGCGTGGACGAGAACCCCCCGTAGGCGTTCCGCTGCTTGCTCAGCCACTGCACGACGCCGATGTTGGAGCTCGTCGCCGAGGCGTCGAGCCGCCGGGGAGCCGCCAGGCGGCTCAGCAGCGCGTACGCCGTCGTCTCCACGGCGGCCGACGTGGCCCCGCCGTAGGGCCGTCGGAAGTTGAAGCCCCCCTCCTCGTCGTCCTCGTCGTCCTCCTCCTTCTTGGCCTCTTCCCAGTGCGTGAGCCCGCCTGGCACAGGGGGCGGCGACGATCGTCAGGTCGGTCACGCGGAAGGTCGTGGGTTCGATCCCGAACCTGACTTATGCATACTGCTGTATATTTGGAGTGTGCGTGTCTCTCTCTCTCTCTCGTCATTATCAAGGTGGCTAGGAGATGTTGACTACCTCGCCGGGTATACAGGAGGTCGTGGGTTCGATCCCGAACCTGACGATGCCTGTCTCTCTCTCTGTCTCTCTGTCTCTCTCTCCCCGTAGTGAGATGTTGACTACCTTTGAATGGTGTAGAGAAGGTCGTGGGTTTTAATTCTGACACTGTCGACACCTGCTGTATATTTGGAGTTTGCTTGTCTCTCTCTCATCATCATCACCATGGTGGCTAGGAGATGTTGACTACCTCGCCGGGTATACAGAAGGTCGTGGGTTTTAATTCTGACCCTGACGAAACCTGCTGTATATGTGGAGTTTGAGTGTCTCTCTCTCATCATCATCACCATGGTGGCTAGGAGATGTTAACTACCTCGCCGGGTATGCAGGAGGTCGTGGGTTTGATCCCGACCCTGACGATGGATGCATCTCCAGGTCCTCCTGTTTTCCCCTCCACATGTACAATCAACATGCACTCAGAGTATTGGCTGCTGCTATAAATATCCACATGATGATGATAAGCCACTTCGTTGAGCTCTGAAAAAAAGAGCTATATAGCTAAAAAGCTCAGTGAGCCTTACCTGGTAAAAAAAAATATATAAAACTAGTTTAGCATAGTACGATTGGCCACATACGGTGCAAATTAAGTTCAACATACACACACACAGCACAGTTGGCTACGTACGGTGCAAATGAAGTTCAACACACACACACACATAGCACGGTTGGCTACATACGGTGCAAATGAAGTTCAACATACACATAGCACGGTTGGCTACGCACGGTGTGAAAGAATTTCAACCACACACACAGCACGATTGGCTACGTACGGTGCAAAAGAAGTTCAGCGTACCCATACACACAGCACGGTTGGCTACGTACGGTGCAATAGAAGTTCAGCGTACACATAGCACGGTTGGCTACGCACGGTGTGAAAGAATTTCAACCACACACACAGCACGGTTGGCTACGTACGGTGCGAAAGAAGTTCAGCGTACACATACACATTGCACGGTTGGCTACGTACGGTGCAAATGAAGTTCAACATACACATAGCACGGTTAGCTACGTACGGTGCAAAAGAAGTTCAACATACACACAGCACGGTTGGCTACGTACGGTGCAAAAGAAGTTCAGCGTACACATACACATAGCACGGTTGGCTACGTACGGTGCGAAAGAAATTCAACCACACACACAGCACGGTTGGCTACGTACGGTGCAAATGAAGTTCAACACACACACAGCACGGTTGGCTACGTACGGTGCAAAAGAAGTTCAGCGTACACACATCAACACCCGACTTGACATCCCGACGCCTGTGGCGGCCACGTCTCATTCCTCTCTCCATTGACGCGGCAGCGCCTCCGTCCAAGGCAGCGCTTTACAATCGTCACGAAACAGGAGGTGCTAAGATCGGTTTAGCATGAAGAAGGCTTTCGCGACCTATTCATGAATTTTTATTTATTTAAAGCTTTCGTGACCGCAGGGATTCATATTCTTGGTTCTTTCGGTGAAGTCACCACGTAGAAGGGAAACAATAAAATAATAAAAATGTAAAACAATAAAATTCTCACGACGTTTCGACTGCAACACAAGCAATCATCATCAGAAATTTTTCTTGCTGTGGTTTTCACACCTGATGATGATTGCTTGCGTGTTGCAGTCGAAACGTCGTGAGAATTTTATTGTTTTATATTTTTATCATTTCATTGTTTCCCTTCTACGTAGTGACTTTACCGAAATAACCAATAATATGGACCTATTCATAATAAAGGTTTTTGGTTTAGAAGTATAAATGTTGTGTCATCACCCTCCACCACCCGACACAGCCAGTAAGGTTTGTCACGTAAACAATGCGCCAATTAGTTACTAGTATAGTATAGTGTGTAGTAGTGTATAGTGTAGTGTATAGTGGTGTAAAGTGCAGTGTATATTGGTTTATAGTGTAGTGTATAGTAGTGTATAGTTTAATGAAAAGTGTATAGTAGTGAATAGTGTAGTGTGTAGTGGTGTATAGTGTAGTGTATATTGGTTTATAGTGTAGTGTATAGTAGTGTATAGTGTAATGGAAAGTGTATAGTAGTGTATAGTGTAGCATGTAGTAGTGTATAGTGTAGTGCATAGTCGTGTATAGTGTAGTTTATAGTAGTGTATAGTGTAATGAAAAGTGTGTAGTAGTCTATAGTGTAGTGTATAGTGTAGTGTATAGTGTAGTTTATAGTGTAGTTTATAGTGTAGTTTATAGTGTAGTTTACTACTTCAGCCCAACGGCGTGTTGGAGAGTAAATTTGAGCAGTACGACGTTCCGCTGGTAATTATGTTGTGACTGTGCATGTCACTGTGTGTTGCCGGCCTTGCGAGGCCACGGCGGATAATATGTTGTCATTATGTGCAGCCCGGTTACTGGGCCTAGTGCCACCGGCCCTAGCGGGGCTTGGGTGAGCGCTGGTTAGCGCAGAGGCACCACGTCCGGTGTGCGGTGCGGGCTCACGGTGAGGGAGCGAGAGCGAGCGTCAGCCAGCCAGTGTCACGTTGGGGCACGGTATGCCGGTTGACCTGCCGACGCGTGACCGGATGATATTGGAGGGGCACCACCGGTGTACGGGGGCCCGCTGGGTGGTCACGCGGTATAGAGGAGCTCTCGGGAGCCTTCGGGAAAGGGCCAGCGAGATCGAGAAGGTGGGCGGGGCGAGAGGCGGAGCCAGCCCCGGCCAGGGGCCGATATAACGGGGGGCCCCGTGTGGGGCTCGGGGTTCGTGACCGCTGGTGAGCGAAGATCCACGTCGGGTTGAAGAAGCCTCGGGCCACGCGGTCCGGGACCGGGATATAGCGGGACCATGTCTAGTTCTGCCATAGCGTGGTTAGATGGGGCGTTCAACACCCGAGTGTAGGTTACGTTATGTTGTGTTGAGCTGATGTCATAAATAGTGTTGCTCCCAAGACAACGTCTGCGACTCACTAGAATTACATCCAGCCAGAATAGTGAAGCAATCCACCAGCTTCTTGTCTTAAATAGAGCAAGATTGACGTCATCATGTTAAGATGTTCAAACACCAAATGGAGAAATTTTTTTGCAAGGAATCGAGTCACTGCATTGATCGCACACGGTACTTGTGCTGAACATGCAAACACTAACATGGCTCTGATAAATTTTGATTTAAAGCTATCGTTACTGCAGGGATTCATATTCTCGGTTCTTTCGGCAAAGTCACCACGTCGAAGGGGAAACAATAAAATAATAAAAATATAAAACAATAAAATTCTATTTTGTATTTTTATTATTTAATGGTTTCCCTTCTACGTGACTTTACCGAAATAACCAAGGACATGGCTCTGATAATTAAATATGGCATTGTCTTTGAAACCGATTGGCCTGCACCGTAGACAGCCTTCTTTAGGGCCTAGTCTGACCAGTACCAGACCACAGAACGCCGCAAGGCGAACAGCACAAGGACGATGCCACCATCAGAACATTTATTACTCAGGGTGAGCAACTACAAAATGGGACCTTTTTCCAGCATCAATAAAGCACGAGGCGTTAAGATGATGTTCGATGGAGCTCGAAGGCGCAATGAGATCTGTGTCTACAGAGTTGTCCATATTCGGAGGTGTTTGGGTCAGATCCGTTAAACCCGCCACCACCCGACACGGCCAATTCGAAAGGCTTGTGTCACCTAAACAACACACGCCAATTCGTTACTAGCACGGCACACCGGTATGTCGGAGCGTTAAAGCCACGACAACATTTACCATTCGAGTAGCGTGGAGGTTTCGCCGGTAATTAGAACCACCATCATCAGGCGACAGCCACAGAGTTGTGGACAAATCCTCCTCCTGTTCCACAGAGTTGTTGTTTGACGCGGCGCTTCGCGGGCGGGTGAACGGAGTTCACAACTTCGGAGAGCGCCGCCAATTGACGAAAGATTTCGGGGTGATCGTCGATTACGTTTAGTCTGTTTGCTGGTTGCATTGACGACGTCTCGGTCTTACACGCGTTCAGTTTTGGCCCAAATCCTTTCGCTGCAGCAGCAAAATGGCGAGCCATTTCTCGAAAGTCACTCTGGTAGTATATGATGCATTGTCTTTGAAGCTGATTGGTTCGCACCAGAGACAGCTTTCTTTACAGCCTAGTCTCAAAGTGTTACCCCAGAGGAAGCCAAAAGGTGAACAGCACAAAGACAATGCCACCTGTCAGGGCATTTCTAGCTCGGGGTGAGCATTTACAGAATGGGACCTTTCTTGGCAGTAAACCACGGCCGCTTTTTAAAATTTCTTTACTAACCAGATTTTTAAATGAGAGAGATTTATTTACTAACCAGGTTGTGAAATGAGAAAGATTTATTTACTAACCAGGTGTTGAAATGAGAGAGATTTCTTTACTAACAAGGTTTTGAAATGACCGAGATTTCTTTACCCCTATCACTGCCTCTATGACTACCCTTACCCCTATCGTTACACCAACCCATATCTTTACCCTTATCACTATCCCTATAACTACCCCTACTCCAACCCCTACCATCACTGCCCCTGTATCTCTACCCCATCACTATCCCTATCACTACCCCTACCCCAACACCTACCATCACTGCCCCTGTATCTCTACCCCTATCACTATCCCTATCACTATCCCAACCCCTACTATCACTGCACTTGTATCTCTCCCCCTATCACTACCCCTACCATCACTACCCCTACCCCTACCATCACTGCCCCTGTATCTCTACCCCTATCACTACCCCAACCACTACCATCACTGCCCCTGTATCTCTCCCCCTATCACTACCCCTACCCCAACCTCTACCATCACTGCCCCTGTATCTCTACCCCTATCACTACCCCTACCCCAACCTCTACCATCGCTGCCCCTGTATCTCTACCCCTATCACTACCCCTACCCCAACCTCTACCATCACTGCCCCTGTATCTCTACCCCTATCACTACCCCTACCCCTACCCTACCATTACTGCCCCTGTATCTCTCCCCCTATCACTACCCCTACCATCACTGCCCCTTTATCTCTACCCCTATCACTACCCCTATTACTACCATCACTGCCCCTGTATCTCTACCCCTATCAATATCCCTATGTCTACCCATACCATCACCGCCCCTGTATCACTACCCCTATCACTACCCCTACCACTACCATCACTGCCCCTGTATCTCTACCCCTATCTCTACCCCTATCACTACCCCTATTACTATCACTACCCCAACCACTACCATCACTGCCCCTGTATCTCTACCCCTATCACTACCCCTACCATCACTACCCCAACCCCTACCATCACTGCCCCTGTATCTCTACCCCTATCACTACCCCTATCACTACCCCAACCCCTACCATCACTGCCCCTGTATCTCTTCCCCCCAGCCCCACCCCAACTTGCCTTTGGTGACGGCACGCGACAGCAGGGAGTCTCGCAGTGCCTGTGCCGTGGCGCCGTCTGCGGAGAGGCTGAAGGTGTAGGAGGCGAGCGCCAGCAGGTACGGATTGCTGGACTCGAGCACGTAGGGACGGAGACAGCCCAGAGCCCGCTCCACGACGGGGCCCTGCCAAGGCGAAGGGGGAGGGGGGTAAAGGGGGTGGGGAGGGGGGGTTGGGGATGAAGGGGTTGGAGGGTGGTATGGGGTTAAAGGGGGGTAGGGGGAGATAAAGGGTGGGGGTGGTAGGGGGGTGGTGGGGGTAAAGGGGGGGTGGGCGGGGATAAAGGGGAGTGGGTGGCCCCAGCTGCCCCAGCTGCCCCAGCGGCCCCCACCACCACTACCACCGTGAAGCCTCTCACAGTGCCTGGGAGGTGTTGACTACCTCGCCTGGTCTACAGGAGTTCGTGGGTTCGATCCACGATCCTGATGCCTGCTGCTGTATATTTGGAGTTTGCGTCTCTCTCATCACCATCACGGTGGCTAGGAGATGTTAACTACCTCGTCTGGTATGCAGGAGGTCGTGGGTTCAATCCCTGAAACTTGATTCCTGCGTTATATTTGGAGTTTGCGTGTCTCTCTCTCTCCGTGGTTGCGTGAAATTTTATCTGGGTCCCCCGGTGTTTCCATCCACATTTAGAATCGACATGACACGTTCAGAGTACTTGGTTGCTCATAAATGTCCACGTGATAAGCCACTTCGTTGATCTATCATTTGTGATGGCCAGGTCGTTTCTGAGAATGAGGTCAGTTGGGGCCCCTTACCTGTTTAAAAAAAAAGTGGTTTTAATTCCCTCGCATGATTTCGGTGGCCTCCAGTTCCAGAGAAGAGTCCATCCAAGAAAAAAAACATTTCCCATAATGGAACCCGCAGAAGCGGATATCACAGAGCTGGCTCTGAGTTCCCTTTCTCTCATCCAAGTGATGTCTCTGCTCCACGCAGAACACAACCTTGCAGAAGCGGATATCACAGAGCTAGCTCCGAGTTGTCATCCCCTCATTCAAGTGACGTCTCTGTTCCGCGCAGAACGGAACCCGCAGAAGCGGATATCACAGAGCTTCTACTGAGACCTCTTCGTGTAGAGAGAGCGATGACGCTCGAGGCGTGCACGTGGTTTTCTCCTCCGTCGAGGAACTCACGGAGATGTTGGACTCGAGGAGAGCGGCGGTGACGTAGGCCGTGAGCGAGACATCGTCCGCCACTCCTCCCTGCCAAGACAAAGACACCCCGTGTTAACTTAACAGACTTTTTTGGCAGAGTGCTATGTGTAGTGTGTTAGGGGTAGGGACGGAGGGGTCGGGGAAGGGGTAGAGCGGAAAGGGTAGAGTGTTAGGGGTAAAGTGTTTGGGGTAAAGTATTGGGGGTAAAGTGTTAGGGGTAAAGTGTTAGGGGTCGAGTGTTAGGGGTAGAGAGTTAGTGTTAGGGGTAGAGTGTTCAGGGTAGAGTCGTAGGGGTAGAATGTTAGTGGTACGGGTAGAGTGGTCTTGGTACGGGTAGAGTGTTAGCAGTAGGGGTAGAGTGTTAGGGGTAGAGTGTTAGGGGTAGAGTGTCAGGGGTAGAGTGTCAGGGGTAGAGTGTCAGGGGTAGAGTGGTCGTGGTACGGGTAGAGTGTTCGTGGTATGGGTAGAGTGTTCGTGGTATGGGTAGAGTGTTCGTGGTACGGGTAGAGTGTTCGTGGTATGGGTAGAGTGTTCGTGGTACGGGTAGAGTGGTCGTGGTACGGGTAGAGTGTTCGTGGTATGGGTAGAGTGTTCGTGGTACGGGTAGAGTGGTCGTGGTATGGGTAGAGTGTTAGTGGTACGGGTAGAGTGTTAGTGGTATGGGTAGAGTGGTTGTGGTACGGGTAGAGTGTTCGTGGTATGAGTAGAGTGGTCATGGTACGGGTAGAGTGGTCGTGGTACAGGTAGAGTGTTAGTGGTATGGGTAGAGTGTTCGTGGTATGGGTAGAGTGGTTGTGGTACGGGTAGAGTGTTCGTGGTATGAGTAGAGTGGTCGTGGTACGGGTAGAGTGTTCGTGGTATGAGTAGAGTTGCCGTGGTACGGGTAGAGTGGTCGTGGTACGGGTAGAGTGTTAGTGGTACGGGTAGAGTGGTTGTGGTACGGTAGAGTGGTCGTGGTACGTGTAGAGTGTTAGTGGAAGGGGTAGAGTGGTAGGGGTAGTGTTAGGGGTAGATTGTTCGGGGTAGAGTGTTAGGGGTAGAGTGTTAGTGGTTGGGGTTGTGTTAGGGTTGGGGTAAAGTGTCAGGGGTAGAGTGTTAGTGGCAGGGGAAGAGTGGTAGTGGTAGAGTGTTGGCTCGGTAGGGGTGATGCAGTCGTAGGAGTCTCAAAGTCTCCCCTCCTACCCCTGTTCAACACGAGTTTCCTCCACGTTCTCCAGTTTATTCCCATAGATAACAACAACAAAACCCCCGTGCATAAAATGTAACTGGTATTGGCCAAAAACACCCCAATGCTAAAGATAAAAACACCTGCAACATTACTCAATTGGGACTACAAATAGGAAAATCCCCCCCCCACCCAGGCCACACAACTTCAAAAAGTGTGCAGGAAACAATCAGCTGCCAGGAAGACAATCCACCTGCAACATGGCCAACGCAACATCACCCATGCAACATGGCCGCCGCGAAGTCACCCATGCAACATGGCCGCAGCGACGTCACCCATGCAACATTGCCGCCGCGACGTCACCCATGCAACATGGCCGCCGCGACGTCACCCATGCAACATGGCCGCCGCGACGTCACCCATGCAACATGGTCGCCGCGACGTCACCTATGATAGCCACCGTGAAGTCACTCATGCAAGATGGCCACCATGACGTCACTTATGCAAGATGGCCACCGTGACGTCAGGCATGCAAGATGGCCACCGTAAAGTCACTCGTGCAAGATGGTCACCGCAAAGTCACTCATGCAAGATGGTGACCGTGAAGTCACTCATGCAAGATGGTCACCGCGAAGTCACCCATGCAAGATGGCCACCGTAAAGTCACTCATGCTAATCTCCCATCTTACATTAACATGCAAATTTCTCAAATAACATCACTAGCCCCGCCCACTTCGTTTATGACCCTTGAGCCTGGCCCATTTTAAACATTTTAAACAGTCTGCCTCAGCAGCTTTCCCCCTCCTTTAACCTCCTGATGACAATCGCTTGTGTCGTGATCGAAACGTCGTTGTTTTTGTTTATGTTATTTTTTTTTATTAATTTTAACCTATCTACGTGACTTTACCCAAAGGACCCAAATAATTTGTACTACTTCTAACGTTTGTGTATTGTGCTCGTCGTTGTGAAGTTCTGACCCCGTGGCCCCCGGGAACCTGGACATGCTCCACAGCTCCAGTGGGAACGAGCATTCTGACTCTGGTGTCAAAAGCGGCACCTTCATGGCGTTGTTGAAGAGCCGTCCGACGCTGATGAAGCAGCCGGTGGAGGCGTTCTGGTGCTCTCTGAGCCAGGAGAACGGCCCGGTGATGTGGTCCTCGGAGACGGCGATGTGCTTGGAGGCTCTCACGAAGGACTTGAGCACAAACGCCGTGAGCCTGGGGGCACAAATGGCGAAGGTGGTGAGCAAAATAATGTCGCTAGGAGTAAGTAGAATAACGACACTAGGGGTGAGTAGAATAACAACACTAGGGGTGAGTAGAGTGACAACGCTAGGGGTGAGTAGAATAACAACACTAGGGCTGAGTAGAACAACAACACTAGGGGGTGAGTAGAATAAGAACACTAGGGGTGAGTAGAATCACGCCACTAGGGGTGAGTAGAATAACAACACTAGGGGTGAGTAGAACAACAACACTAGGGGTGAGTAGAATAACAACACTAGGGGTGAGTAGAATAACAACACTAGGGGTGAGTAGAATAACAACACTAGGGGTGAGTAGAATAACAACACTAGGGGTGAGTAGAATAACAACACTAGGGTGAGTGGAATAACAACACTAGGGGTGAGTGGAATAACAACACTAGGGTGAGTAGAATAACAACACTAGGGGTGAGTAGAATAACAACACTAGGGGTGAGTAGAATAACAACACTAGGGGTGAGTAGAATAACAACACTAGGGGTGAGTAGAATGACGACACTAGGGGTGAGTAGAATAACAACACTAGGGGTGAGTAGAATGACGACACTAGGGGTGAGTAGAATAACAACACTAGGGGTGAGTAGAATAACAACACTAGGGGTGAGTAGAATAACAACACTAGGGGTGAGTAGAATAACAACACTAGGGGTGAGTAGAATAACAACACTAGGGGTGAGTAGAGTGACACTAGGGGTGAGTAGAGTGACACTAGGGGTGAGTAGAATAACAACACTAGGGGTGAGTAGAATAACAACACTAGGGGTGAGTAGAATAACAATGCTAGGGGTGAGTAGAATAACAACACTAGGGGTGAGTAGAATAACAACACTAGGGGTGAGTAGAGTGACAACACTAGGGGTGAGTAAAATAACAACACTAGGGGTGAGTAGAGTGACACTAGGGGTGAGTAGAGTGACACTAGGGGTGAGTAGAATAACAACACTAGGGGTGAGTAGAATGACAACACAAGGGGTGAGTAGAATAACAACACTAGGGGTGAGTAGAGTGACAACACTAGGGGTGAGTAAAATAACAACACTAGGGGTGAGTAGAATAACAACACTAGGGGTGAGTAGAATAACAACACTAGGGGTGAGTAGAATAACAACACTAGGGTGAGTGGAATAACAACACTAGGGGTGAGTAGAATAACAACACTAGGGGTGAGTAGAGTGACACTAGGGGTGAGTAGAATAACAACACTAGGGGTGAGTAGAATGACAACACAAGGGGTGAGTAGAATAACAACACTAGGGGTGAGTAGAGTGACACCACTAGGGGTGAGTAAAATAACAACACTAGGGGTGAGTAGAATAACAACACTAGGGGTGAGTAGAATAACAACACTAGGGGTGAGTAGAATAACAACACTAGGGGTGAGTAGAATAACAACACTAGGGGTGAGTAGAATAACAACACTAGGGGTGAGTAGAACAACAACACTAGGGGTGAGTAGAATAACAACACTAGGGGTGAGTAGAATAACAACACTAGGGGTGAGTAGAATAACAACACTAGGGGTGAGTAGAATAATAACACTAGGGGTGAGTAGAGTGACAACACTAGGGGTGAGTAGAATAACAACACTAGGGGTGAGTAGAATAACAACACTAGGGGTGAGTAGAATAACAACACTAGGGGTGAGTAGAATAACAACTCTAGGGGTGAGTAGAATAACAACACTAGGGGTGAGTAGAATAACAACACTAGGGGTGAGTAGAATAACAACACTAGGGGGTGAGTAGAATAACAACACTAGGGGTGAGTAGAATAACAACACTAGGGGTGAGTAGAATAACAACACTAGGGGTGAGTAGAATAACAACACTAGGAGTGAGTAGAATAACAACACTAGGGGTGAGTAGAATAACAACACTAGGGGTGAGTAGAATAACAACACTAGGGGTGAGTAGAATAACAACACTAGGGGTGAGTAGAATAACAACACTAGGGGTGAGTAGAACAACAACACTAGGGGTGAGTAGAATAACAACACTAGGGGTGAGTAGAATAACAACACTAGGGGTGAGTAGAATAACAACACTAGGGGTGAGTAGAATAACAACACTAGGGGTGAGTAGAATAACAACACTAGGGGTGAGTAGAATAACGACACTAGGGGTGAGTAGAATCACGACACTAGGGGTGAGTAGAATAACAACACTAGGGGTGAGTAGAATAACAACACTAGGGGTGAGTAGAATAACAACACTAGGGGTGAGTACAATAACAACACTAGGGGTGAGTAGAATAACAACACTAAGGGTGAGTAGAATAACAACACTAGGGGTGAGTAGAATAACAACACTAGGGGTGAGTAGAATAACAACACTAGGGGTGAGTAGAATAACAACACTAGGGGTGAGTAGAATAACAACACTAGGGGTGAGTAGAATAACAACACTAGGGGTGAGTAGAATAACAACACTAGGGGTGAGTAGAATAACACCACTAGGGGTGAGTAGAATAACAACACTAGGGGTGAGTAGAACAACAACACTAGGGGTGAGTAGAATAACAACACTAGGGGTGAGTAGAATAACAACACTAGGGGTGAGTAGAATAACAACACTAGGGGTGAGTAGAATAACAACACTAGGGGTGAGTAGAATAACAACACTAGGGGTGAGTAGAATAACAACACTAGGGGTGAGTAGAATAACAACACTAGGGGTGAGTAGAATAACAACACTAGGGGTGAGTAGAATAACAACACTAGGGGTGAGTAGAGTGACACTAGGGGTGAGTAGAATAACAACACTAGGGGTGAGTAGAATAACAACACTAGGGGTGAGTAGAATAACAACACTAGGGGTGAGTAGAATAACAACACTAGGGGTGAGTAGAATAACAACACTAGGGGTGAGTAGAATCACGACACTAGGGGTGAGTAGAATAACAACACTAGGGGTGAGTAGAATAACAACACTAGGGGTGAGTAGAATAACAACACTAGGGGTGAGTAGAATAACAACACTAGGGGTGAGTAGAATAACAACACTAGGGGTGAGTAGAATAACAACACTAGGGGTGAGTAGAATAACAACACTAGGGGTGAGTAGAATAACAACACTAGGGGTGAGTGGAATAACAACACTAGGGGTGAGTAGAGTGACACTAGGGGTGAGTAGAATAACAACACTAGGGGTGAGTAGAATAACAACACTAGGGGTGAGTAGAATAACAACAGTAGGGGTGAGTAGAATAACAACACTAGGGGTGAGTAGAGTGACAACACTAGGGGTGAGTAGAATAACAACACTAGGGGTGAGTAGAATAACAACACTAGGGGTGAGTAGAATAACAACACTAGGGGAGAGTAGAATAACAACACTAGGGGTGAGTAGAGTAACAACACTAGGGGTGAGTAGAATAACAACACTAGGGGTGAGTAGAATAACAACACTAGGGGTGAGTAGAATAACAACTCTAGGGGTGAGTAGAATAACAACACTAGGGGTGAGTAGAATAACAACACTAGGGGTGAGTAGAATAACAACACTAGGGGTGAGTAGAATAACAACACTAGGGGTGAGTAGAATAACAACACTAGGGGTGAGTAGAATAACAACACTAGGGGTGAGTAGAATAACAACACTAGGGGTGAGTAGAATAACAACACTAGGGGTGAGTAGAATAACAACACTAGGGGTGAGTAGAATAACAACACTAGGGGTGAGTAGAATAACAACACTAGGGGTGAGTAGAATAACAACACTAGGGGTGAGTAGAATAACAACACTAGGGGTGAGTAGAATAACAACACTAGGGATGAGTAGAATAACAACACTAGGGGTGAGTAGAATAACAACACTAGGGATGAGTAGAATAACAACACTAGGGGTGAGTAGAATAACAACACTAGGGGTGAGTAGAATAACAACACTAGGGGTGAGTAGAATAACAACACTAGGGGTGAGTAGAATAACAACACTAGGGGTGAGTAGAATAACAACACTAGGGGTGAGTAGAATAACAACACTAGGGTTGAGTAGAACAACAACACTAGGGGTGAGTAGAATAATGACACTAGGGGTGAGTAGAATAACAACACTAGGGGTGAGTAGAATAACAACACTAGGGGTGAGTAGAATAATGACACAAGGGGTGAGTAGAATAACAACACTAGGGGTGAGTAGAATAACAACTCTAGGGGTGAGTAGAATAACAACACTAGGGGTGAGTAGAATAACACCACTAGGGGTGAGTAGAACAACAACACTAGGGGTGAGTAGAATAACAACACTAGGGGTGAGTAGAATAACAACACTAGGGGTGAGTAGAATAATAACACTAGGGGTGAGTAGAGTGACAACACTAGGGGTGAGTAGAATAACAACACTAGGGGTGAGTAGAATAACAACACTAGGGGTGAGTAGAATAACAACACTAGGGGTGAGTAGAATAACAACACTAGGGGTGAGTAGAATAACAACACTAGGGGTGAGTAGAATAACAACACTAGGGGTGAGTAGAGTGACACTAGGGGTGAGTAGAATAACAACACTAGGGGTGAGTAGAATAACAACACTAGGGGTGAGTACAATTACCACATCTGACCCCCAATAACGCGTGAATCGATTAGAGATGACGTGTCGATGTCTCGTTGGCGACCGATGACACCGTACCACGTGTTTCCCTCAGGGTCGTTCGTTCCGAACGCGCTGTAGGAATGGTCGCCACGTTTGTAGGTCAGCTGCCGTTGGTACCCTGCGAAGTTCAACAGCGCAGAGGTAACAATATTCGCAACAATCTTGAGTTTGAGTTTTCGTGACGGCACGGAATCCGTACCCAGTTGGTTCTTTCGGTAGAGTCACCGAGTAGGTAGAAAAATAAATAATAAATCACGACCTTCTGCGACAAGAGGTTACATAAAGGTTTGAGGTGGGTGTCACCCAAGGGTAAGGAGGCATGTTAATGCACACGGGAATAATAATGGAAAATAGTAGCGACATACTCAGCAGCGAAACGTATCCATTGATTAGGAAAGTAAAACACTTTTAAATTAATTATCCGATTTTGTGTTTTGCAGGTGAAAGACCGGTCTCTGATGGGATCTCTAGACACTGATAGACAGACTGGTCTCTGATGGGATCTCTAGACAGTGATAGAAAGATTGGTCTCTGATGGGCTCTCTAGACAGTGATAGACAGACTGGTCACTGATGGGTCTCTAGACAGTGATAGACAGAATGGTCTCTGATGGGTCTCTAGATACTGATAGACAGACTGGTCTCTGATGGGATCTCTAGATACTGATAGACAGACTGGTCTCTGATGGGTCTCTATACAGTGATAGACAGACTGGTCTCTGATGGGTCTCTAGATAGTGATAGACATACTGGTCTCTGATGGGCTCTCTAGACAGTGATAGACAGACTGGTATCTGATGGGTCTCTATACAGTGATAGACAGACTGGTCTCTGATGGGTCTCTAGACAGTGATAGACAGACTGGTCTCTGATGGGTCTCTAGACAGTGATAGACAGACTGGTCTCTGATGGGTCTCTAGACAGTGATAGACATACTGCTCTCTGATGGGTCTCTAGACAGACAGACAGACTGGTCTCTGATGGGTCTCTAGACAGACAGAGTGGTCTCTGATGGGTCTCTAGACACTGACAGACAGACTTGACTCTGATGCGTCTCTAAACAGACTGGTCTCTGATGGGTCTCTCGACAGAGAGACTGGTCTCGGATGGGTCTCTAGACAGTGATAGACAGACTGGTCTCTGATGGGCTCTCTAGACACTGACAGACAGACTGGTCTCTGATGGGATCTCTAGACAGTGACAGACAGACTGGTCTCTGATGTGTCCTCTGACACTGACAGACAGACTGGTCTCTGATGGGTCTCTCGACAGACAGACTGGTCTCTGATGGGTCTCTAGACACTGACAGACAGACTGGTCTCTGATGTGTCCTGTGACACTGACAGACAGACTGGTCTCTGATGGGTCTCTCGACAGACAGACTGGTCTCTGATGGGTCTCTAGACACTGACAGACAGACTGGTCTCTGATGGGTCTCTAGACACTGACAGACAGACAGACTGGTCTCTGATGGGTCTCTAGACACTGACAGACAGACTGGTCTCTGATGGGTGTCTCTAGACACTGACAGACAGACTGGTCTCTGATGGGTCTCTCGACAGACAGACTGGTCTATGATGGGTCTCTAGACACTGACAGACAGACTGGTCTCTGATGGGATCTCTAGACACTGATAGACAGACTGGTCTATGATGGGTCTCCAGACACTGACAGACAAACTTGTCTCTGATGGGTCTCTAGACACTGACAGACAGACTGGTCTCTGATGGGTCTCCATACACTGACAGACAGACTGGTCTCTGATGGGATCTCCAGACACTGACAGACTGGTCTCTGATGGGATCTCTAGACACTGACAGACAGACACAACCGATCCGACACCTACCAACTCGCAGGAAGTTGAGCGCTTTGTCTCGGACCGCGTCCGTCAGCTGCCCGGAGTTCTGCAGGTACTCCTGGATGTAAATGTTGGGCGCGAACTTGACCATGTTCTGCTCGCCGCATCCCGTCGGTAGGGTGAGGAGCTTGTCCAGGTTCTGGAGAGCCGAGCCCATGATGTCCCCTGGAGGGCCGACGGGGAAGGCGCCAGTCAAGAGGGACGGAGCCGTCGCTCACCCCGGAGGGCAAAGGCACGGCCCTGCAATCCTTGCTACGTGTGTTGGACTTGGTTCGCATCATACCAAACCAAGTGTGTGTGTGTGTGTGTTGGAGTTGGTTCGCATCATACCAAGACAACCGTGCTGTGTGTGTGTTGAACTTCTTTCACACCGTACATAGCCAACCGTGCTATGTGTGTGTGTGTTGAACTTTCTTCACACCGTACGTAGCCAACCGTGCTATGTGTGTGTGTTGAACTTTCTTCACACCGTACTTAGCCAACCGTGCTATGTGTGTGTGTGTTGAACTTCTTTCACACCGTACTTAGCCAACCGTGCTGTGTGTGTGTTAAACTCCTTTCACACCGTACGTAGCAAACCGTGCTGTGTGTTGAACTTTCTTCACACCGTACGTAGCCAACCGTGCTATTAAAAACGTAAAACGTCCGAAGCTTTTATTTACCAGCCAAGGCCCGGCTGAGCTGCCACGTGGCTGCTTTTTCATTAGCGACGTGGCGATCACAAATGGTAGCCCAATGAAGAGGGGGGCGGGGGGGGGCTATCAGTCGTTGTCACGTCAACATTTAAAGCAGCAGCAGCCAAGCATAGTCACAGGGTGTGCTGCTGATACTAAATGTGGATGGAAAAAGAAAACCGGGGGACCCGAAGAAAGATCCACGCGACCACGTGGGGGAGAGAGGGGAACGCAAACTCCAAATATACAGCAGCAGGCGGCAGGTTCGGGATCGAACCCGCGACCTCCTGCACACAAGGTGAGAGAGTTAACATCTCCTTGCCATAGTGAGTGAGTGGGTGAGTGAGTGAGTGGGTGAGTGTGTGAGTGAGTGGGTGGGTGAGTGAGTGAGTGAGTGGGTGAGTGAGTGAGTGAGCGCGTGAGTGAGTGAGTGAGTGGGTGAGTGAGTGAGTGAGTGGGTGAGTGAGTGAGTGAGTCGGTGAGTGGGTGAGTGAGTGGGTTAGTGGGTTAGTGTGTGAGTTAGTGAGTGGGTGAGTTAGTGAGTGAGTGAGTGGGTTAGTGAGTGAGTGGGTGAGTGGATGAGTGTGTGAGTGAGTGAGTGAGTGGGTGAGTGAGTGGGTGAGTGGGTGAGTGAGTGAGTGGGTGAGTGAGTGAGTTAGTGAGTGGGTGAGTGGGTGAGTGAGTGAGTGGGTTAGTGTGTGAGTTAGTGAGTGGGTGAGTGGGTGAGTGAGTGAGTGGGTGAGTGGATGAGTGTGTGAGTGAGTGAGTGAGTGGGTGAGTGGGTGAGTGAGTGAGTGGGTTAGTGTGTGAGTTAGTGAGTGGGTGAGTGTGTGAGTTAGTGAGTGGGTGAGTGGGCCCTGCTCTGGCCTATTTGATAATAACGGCCCCTGACTTCTGCCAGGGCCCGGAGTGTTTTAATCGCTGATGGCAGCGCCAGGCTGGGGCCGAGAGGGAGACTCACCGGCGATGGTGGCGTACGCCCGGGCAGAGCCCAGGATCACGTTGGCCGGCAGGGACAGGTTGAAGACGAAGCGCTCGGACGCTGGCGCTGGGAAGGAGACGACGAGGCAGAGAGAAATCGAAACAGAAGTGGTGGTGGTGGTGGTGACGATGGTGGTGGTGACGATGGTGGTGGTGGTGGTGACGATGGTGGCGGTGGTGGTGGTGACGATGGTGGTGGTGGTGGTGGTGGCAGTAGTGGTGACAGTGGTGGCAGTGGTGGTGACGGTGGTGGCAAAGGCGGTGGTGGTGGTGGTGGTGACGATGGTGGTGGTGGTGACAGTGGTGGTGGTGGTGACGGTGGTGGTGGTGAAGGCGGTGGTGGTGGTGGTGACGGTGGTGGTGGTGGTGACAGTGGTGGTGGTGGTGGTGACGGTGGTGGTGGTGGTGACAGTGGTGGTGGGGGGAGCTCCCTGAGTGGGACTGTGTGAGTGGCCCCAGGGAGGAGCTCCATGAGTGAGACCGTGTGAGTGGCCCCAGGGAGGAGCTCCATGAGTGGGGCTGTGTGAGTGGCCCCAGGGAGTAGCTCCATGAGTGGGACTGTGTGAGTGGCCCCAGGGAGGAGCTCCATGAGTGGAACTGTGTGAGTGGCCGCAGGGAGGAGCTCCATGAGTGGGACTGTGTGAGTAGTCCCACAGGAGACTCACATTTGGGGCACAGCAGGGAGCTATATGCAAGCTCCTTTGGAATCCCCTCCGGCTGAAACAACAACAACCACAACAACAACCGTGTCAACAACCACTTCAACAACATCAACAACAACAACATCAACAATATCAACAACCACATCAACAACCACATCGATATCGAAAACAATGCTCCTGCTGATGTCGCTGATGATGATGGTGGTGGTGGTGGTGGTAGTGATGGTGACGATGGTGATGATGATGGTGATGATGATGATGACGATGGTGATGAGGATGATGATAATGATGGTGATGATGACGATGGTGGTGACTATGACGATAGTGACGATGGTGACGATGGTGACGACAATGTTAATGACGATGGTGATGACGATGGTGATGATGGCGATGAGGATGGTGATGATGATGGCGATGACGATGACGATGGTGATGACGATGGTGATGATGATGACGATGGTGATGACGATGATGATGATGATGACGATGGTGATGGCGATGACGATGGTGATGATGATGGTGACGACAATGGTGATGACGATGGTGATGATGATGGCGATGACGATGGTGATGACGATGGTGATGATGATGGCGATGACGATGATGATGGTGATGACGATGGTGATGACGATGACGATGGTGATGACGATGATGATGACGATGATGATGATGATGACGATGGTGATGGCGATGACGATGGTGGTGACTATGACGATGACGATGGTGATGACAATGGTGATGACAATGGTGATGACGATGGTGACTATGACGATGACGATGGTGACGACAATGGTAATGACGATGATGATGACGATGATGATGATGACGATGGTGATGATGATGACGATGGTGACGATGGTGACGACAATGGTAATGACGATGATGATGATGACGATGATGATGATGATGATGACGATGGTGACGACAATGGTAATGACGATGGTGATGATGATGGCGATGAGGATGGTGATGATGATGGCGATGACGATGGTGATGATGATGGTGATGACGATGACGATGGTGATGACGATGATGATGACGATGATGATGATGACGATGGTGATGGCGATGACGATGGTGATGATGATGGCGATGACGATGGTGACGACAATGGTAATGACGATGATGATGACGATGATGATGACGATGGTGATGGCGATGACGATGGTGGTGACTATGACGATGGTGATGACGATGATGATGACGATGGTGATGACGATGATGATGACGATGGTGATGACGATGGTGATGACGATGGTGATGATGATGGCGATGACGATGACGATGGTGATGACGATGATGATGACGATGGTGATGACGATGGTGACGACAATGGTAATGACAATGGTGATGACGATGGTGATGATGATGGCGATGACGATGGTGATGACGATGGTGATGACGATGACGATGGTGATGACGATGATGATGACGATGATGATGACGATGGTGATGACGATGGTGATGGTGGTGACTATGACGATGGTGATGACAATGGTAATGATGATGATGACGATGGTGATGGCGATGACGATGGTGATGATGATGACGATGACGATGATGATGACGATGGTGATGACGATGACGATGGTGGTGACTATGACGATGACGATGGTGATGACAATGGTAATGACTATGATGATGACGATGGTGATGACGATGGTGATGACGATGGCGATGACGATGGTGACGATGGTGACGACGGCGACATCACCTCGACGATGACACTCCGCACCACCGTGTCCACGGCCCCCTCTTCCGGCACCACCACCACCTCGTTCCCGCAGGGCTCCTCACTGCGCACCGCCGCCGCCCTCACGCTCACGTTCACCGTGCCTGGCACCGCGCCCCCAGTGGGACGAGAGACAGGCGAGGGGGGAAGAGGGAGGGAGGGAGGGAGCTCAACTCAGTGCCACTGCCTCCATCGATACCCAGGCACGGGGTAGTGGTAGAGGTAGCGATAGTGGTAAAGGTAGGGGTAGTGGTAGGGGTAGTGGTAGAGGTAGGGGTAGGGGTAGTGGTAGGGGTATGAGTAGTGGTAGGGGTATGAGTAGTGGTAGTGGTAGAGGTAGTGGTAGGGGTATGAGTAGTGGTAGGGGTATGAGTAGTGGTAGTGGTAGAGGTAGGGGTAGTGGTATGAGTAGTGGTAGGGGTATGAGTAGTGGTAGAGGAATGAGTAGTGGTAGTGGTAGAGGTAGTGATAGTGGTAGGGGTATGAGTAGTGGTAGTGGTAGGGGTAGAGGTAGTGATAGTGGTAGGGGTAGTGGTGGGGTATGAGTAGTGGTAAAGGTAGGGGTAGTGGTAGGGGTAGTGGTAGGGGTAGTGATAGTGGTAGGGGTAGTGGTATGAGTAGTGGTAGTGGTAGTGGTATGAGTAGTGGTAGTGGTAGGGGTAGAGGTAGTGATAGTGGTAGGAGTAGTGGTAGTGGTAGTGGTATGAGTAGTGGTAGTGGTAGGGGTAGAGGTATTGATAGTGGTAGTGATAGTGGTAGGGGTATGAGTAGTGGTAGGGGTAGAGGTAGTGATAGTGATAGGGGTATGAGTAGTGGTAGTGTTAGTGGTAGGGGTATGAGTAGTGGTAGGGGTAGAGGTAGTGATAGTGGTAGGGGTATGAGTAGTGGTAGGGGTAGAGGTATGAGTAGTGGTAGTGGTAGGGGTAGAGGTAGTGATAGTGGTAGGAGTAGTGGTAGTGGTATGAGTAGTGGTAGTGGTAGGGGTAGAGGTATTGATAGTGGTAGTGATAGTGGTAGGGGTATGAGTAGTGGTAGGGATAGAGGTAGTGATAGTGGTAGGGGTATGAGTAGTGGTAGTAATAATGGTCGTGATAGTGGTAGGGGTATGAGTAGTGATAATGGTAGGGGTAGTGATAGTGGTAGGGGTATGAGTAGTGGTAGGGGTAGAGGTAGTGATAGTGGTAGGGGTAGGAGTAGTGGTAGTGGTAGGGGTAGAGGTAGTGATAGTGGTAGGGGTATGGGTAGTGGTAGTGATAGTGGTAGGGGTATGAGTATGGTAGTGGTAGGGGTAGTGGTAGTGGTAGGGGTAGTGGTAGGGGAAGTGGTAGACGTAGGAGTAGTGGTAGTGGTAGGAGTAGTGCTAGGAGTAGTGATAGTGGTAGGAGTAGTGGTAGGGGTAGTGGTAGAGGTAGAAGTAGTGGTAGGGGTAGTGGTAGGAGTAGTGGTAGTGGCAGTGGTAGAGGTAGTGATAGTGGTAGGGGTAGTGGTAGGGGTAGTGGTAGAGGTAGTAGTAGAGGTAGTGATAGTGGTAGGGGTAGAGGTAGTGATAGTGGTAGTGATAGTGGTAGAGGTAGAGGTATGAGTAGTGGTAGTGATAGTGGTAATGGTAGAGGTAGGGGTAGTGGGTGCGAGTTGTGGGCTCACCCAGGGAGAGCGGCTCGATGAGGAAGCTGAAGAGGCCCTTCCTGTCAGGGCACACACAACTCGCGGCACCACGGGGGCCTCCCGCGGCCACCGCAAAGTGCTCCGAGTCCAGCAGCGTCACCTCGATCTGTAGCAGCAACAACAACAACATCAACAACAACATCAACAACAACAACATCAACATCAACAACAACAACATCAACAACAACAACATCAACAACAACATCAACAACAACAACATCAACATCAACAACAACATCAACAACAACATCAACAACATCAACAACAACAACATCAACAACAACATCAACAACAACATCAACAACATCAACATCAACAACAACATCAACAACAACATCAACAACAACATCAACAACAACAACATCAACAACAACATCAACAACAACATCAACATCAACAACAACATCAACAACATCAACAACAACATCAACAACAACAACAACATCAACAACAACATCAACAACATCAACAACAACAACATCATCAACAACAACATCAACAACAACATCAACAACAACATCAACAACATCAACATCAACAACATCAACAACAACATCAACAACAACAACATGAACAACAACATCAACAACAACATCAACAACAACATCAACAACAACAACAACATCAACAACAACAACATCAACAACAACATCAACAACAACAACAACATCAACAACAACATCACCGCCACTGCCAGCATCACCACCATCACCAATTTCACCGCCACCATCACCACCTCCACCAACACCTCAACCTCCACCATCACCACCTCCATCACCAACAACAACAACAATCGCCATTCGCCACTAAGTGGCAGTGATGTCACCACGACGCTTGTGCCAGGCTATGTGCACCTTAAGGCCACGTGAAGTGTCAAACGCCCGCTGGCAGGAGGTCATGGAGCAGACCCAGATGCCACGGGTCGACTGACTGAGACGACTGGTTAATGCACCACCTGTGCCCCCTACTGTGCCAACCTGCTGTGCTATAGCCACCCGGCGCTCCGCTCATTGTTGTGAGCATCGCTCCTCCGCCCTCCGGTGTTGTTGGAGTGCAACTGCCTCCAACTTCCCAGTAGCGTCCTTCACGAGTCTCCTACACAGAAGCCGATATTGACACCGCTGGCACCAGTCATCGGAAAGTCCACTCAGCTCCACGTCCTCCTGCACCACATCACTCCATCTCTTCTCTAGCCCATGCTCCGCCCGTTTTGCCCCCTCGATCTGGCCGAACAAAAGCTGTTTAGGCAAGCGGTGGCAGGGCATGCGGGCTACATGACCCAGCCAACGCAGCCTTGCCTGCCGGAGGAGCTCACTGATGGGACTTTGTCCAGATCTTTCAAGGATTTGTGAGCACCTCACACAATCCAGCCTGGTTAAACCCAGGATGGATCGTAGGCAGGCCAGCCTAAATATTTCTAACCGGCGAAGGTGTTCCATTAGGGGGGTCCACATTTCGCAAGCGTAGAGAAGGGAAGGAATGACTATGGCCGAGAAGACCTGAAGTTTTGTGTGGAGCGAGAGACCAGGTAGCTTCCACACAGCGTTATCAAACCAAATAAAAGATAATGTCGCTCAACTAATTCGGAGTGAGACCTCTGCTGTTAAAACAGAGCCAGTCATGAGCACACTGCCCAGGTATGGGAAACTCTCAAATCTCTCCACAACTGCCCCATCACCAATTGTGAGTTATGGGGGTGGAGTGTCCGATGGTACAAAATACCCAGGCATGTGCTTCGTTTTGGTGGGGCTGATGGTAAGGTCCCACCTCTTAGTGGTAAGCTCCAGGTTCAGCAGCAGCGCCTCCAACTCCTCCTCTGAGTGAGCAGCAATTACCAGATCATCAGCATACATAACGTGGTTGAGCAATAGGGAGCCACCCCTTGACCGCACCCGGGAATCGACCAGCCTCCCATTGTATCTGTACCAGATGGAAATTCCTCCGGTACAGCTATTGAAGGCTTCACGAACTACGTGGTCAAAATAGATGTTAAATAATGTGGGAGCCAGAGGACATCGCTGTCTCACCCCAAGGTGTACAGGGAATGGCTCCGACTCCCGGCCACATAGTTTTACCCGGGCCCGCTCACCATCATGAAGGTCCTTAATGATCGTGAGCAGAGGATCAGGGACTCTGAAAGCACGAAGAACAAACCAGATCACAGGCCTACTTATGGTATCTTAGGCCTCGACCAGGTCAATAAAGCAGAGATGTAGGTCTTGTTGGAATTCCATACACCTCTGCTGTAGCAGATGGATAGAAAATATGGAATCTGTGCAGGAGCACCCAGGGTGATTTCAACAAACTACAACATCAGCTAGTTTCTCTTAAACTAGTCTTGAATACCTCCAAAACCAAGGTGCTATGCTTCTCACCGGGACTAAAGCAGGAAGTTATTTTTCCCCAATTACATTCCTTGAATAATTATCAAATAGAGCAGGTTAAGATCTATAAGTATCTTGGGGTCATCCTGGATTCAAAACTTAACTTTGAAGATCACATTGATTATATTGGTAAAAAGACAAAAATATAAATTGGTTTTCTGTATCGACACAAGCATTGCTTCCCCCCATTGTTCCGTTTGGAATTGATAAAAGCTACCATACTGCCTCTACTTGACTACTGTGACATCTTGTATAAATCAGCCCCAAGTACTGTACTGAAAAAGCTTGATTCCATCTATCACTCGGCCTTAAGATTTGCATTGAACTGCCCATATAGGACTCACCACTGTGATCTCTACATTGGGTCAAACTTAACATCTCTTAATGTTCGACGGCTTGTGCACCAGATCTTATTTATTCACGATGTACTTACAAAAAAATCCGCAGACTAACTACTGGATCTCCTCTCTGTTTCAAAGAACAAATTTGACCTCAGGTCTTCACTCATGTACCAGCTTCACATTCCCTATTGCCGTACAAAAACTGGAGGAAGGGCCTTTGCTATTGATGCCCCCAGGGTCTGGAATGCTATTGCCAATAAACTGCAACTTGAATCACTACCTATGAGATCTTCACTCAAAACTGCTCGAGAGGAGTTGTACACCCCTAGCTGCCACTGCTATTCAGTGGCCTAAAATATGGCTCTAGATTTTGGAGTTATAATTTATTTATGTAGTTTGTTGTTAAAAATTTGGTCACAGTCCCTATGATCACTGTTACATTGCATGTATGGCTTTTATTTTGGTGATTTCGAAAACGTTTTTGTTTTGTTTTGGCCATGTTTTTGTTTATTGTATACGGAGTTAGACTGATGTCCTTAATCTTAGTTGTCTTGTGGTTGTTGTTGTTATTTTGACTTGCATCCCACTGGGATTTTTTGCACACAGCGTTGGTGTACGGTGCTATTTCAGGAATATTTTTTATGTTGTTTTCCTGGATTTTCTGTTTGCACAGTCACACATAATCACTTTAAGATGTTTTCTTGTTCATGTTTTTTTTGTTTGTTGCGGTTGCACACGATTCAAGAGCCGAATGGCTCACAGGGCTATACCAAATAAATGAACTATGAAATGAACTATGAACTTTCCTGAAACCGCATTGGGGCTCCGCAAGCCTCTCCTCAGCGTGCCTGGCAAGGCGATGTTGAATAATCCTTGCCAGGACCTTTCCCGGCACACTGAGGAGTGAGATGCTCCTGTAGTTGTTACAGTCTGTGCGGTCCCCCTTCTTAAAGAGGGGGACCACCAGGGCATCCTTCAATCCTGCGGAACCCGTCCAGTGGCCCAGACTGTTATGATGTCATGTAGGGCAGTCTGTGCACAAACGCCACCCTCCCTCAACATTTCGCTTGGGAGATCATCTCTGCCCGGTGCCTTTCCTGGTCTCAGACTTTGGATCGCCATCAGTACTTCCTCCACAGATGGCACCTCAGCCAGCCACTCACAGGGGGATGACTTCTTCTTCCAATATTTGAGGCACCGCAGCCTCGGCAGGGTCATCCCCACTTTGTCCCACGTTGTTTTCCTGGGTGATGGATGTCCCCTCCCCCAGGACCTCACAGAAATGCTCAGCAAATCTGCAAACCTGTTCCTGGGGGTCGGAGATTCGATCACCATTCATTCCCCTAATGATGGTAATAGATGTGGCAGCACAGGTTACTTTTTTGATAGAGTTTAAGAGCGATTTGTGATCGTGGGCTTACTGAGGCAGACTCCATCTCCTCAGCAACCCGTGACCAACACCCATCCTTGCAGCACCTCACGGCTCCCCTAACCTCCGAGCGAAGGCTGCGGAAAGCCTCCTCATTCTCTGACGTGGGATTCTGTAGCCGATGACAGTGGGCCTGTCGCTTTTTCTCAACTATCCTGAACACCTCCTCTGTCAGCCAGGGTCTCTGGGGCGGTCTGGACCGCGTACCCAAAGAAAGCAGCCATTGCAGCTGCATGAGCCACAGTCCTAAACCTCGCCCATTTACCCTCGACATCAGGAGGAGTGGGGGACGATGCCAACCCCAGCCGCATGCGATGATGAAATTCTCGCTTGCAACTTTCATCAGCTAGCCGAGACCAGGCCCACTGTGGGTTTGAATGGGGGTCCTAGATGGACACCCACCACCGGAGTGGAACATCACCACCACCACCACCAGCACCACCACCACCACCAGCAGCAGCAGCAGCAGCAGCAGGAGAGGCGCCGGTCACCTTGAGGCAGCTGTGCAGGTAGTTGTGGACGCTGACGGCGAGCGGGAAGGTCTCGCCACGCACCACGGAGTAGGGTAGCACGGGTTCGACAAAGAACGGGGTGAAGACTCGGAGCGAGGAGACCTCGGAGAGGCCGAAACCCGCCGGCGACGAGCAGAACGCCGAGGCCTTCCACTCGGTGATGGAGTCTGGCACCTTCACCGCCACCTGCTCCAAGCCAGGCTCACTTGGGGAGGGCGGGGGGGGAGTGGCGGGGTAGAGGAGGGCGGCATCATTAGGGTGGCATTAGTACGAGGTGTTCGGAGACTCGGGGGAGGCTGGGCAGTTAACCATCAGCTGGGGGCAAAAACCCCTGGGCAGAGATTGGGTGGGTGAATGAGAGAGTGGGGGGTTGGCTGAGTGAGTGGGTGAGTGAGTGGGTGAGTGAGTTGGGTGAGTGAGTGGGTGAGTGAGTGGGTGCGTGAGTGGATGAGTGAGTAAGTGAGTGGGTAAGTGAGTGAGTTGGGTGAGTGAGTGAGTGGGTGAGTAGGTGAAAGAGTGAGTGAGTGGGTGAGTGAGTGAATGAGTGAGTAGGTGAGTGAGTTGGTGAGTTGGGTGAGTGAGTGAGTGGGTGAGTGAGTGGGCCTCCAGGATAATCAGGACCCCTGCCTTCTGCTGAAGACTTCCCTGTATTGGTTCTCACTACACCGAGCGTTTGTCAAAGTGGAGGCGGTGAAGGTTGGCGGGGCGAGCGAGTGGCGGAACTTGGTCTAGTGGTGGCGATGCTGGCGGTGGTGGTGATGGTGGTGGTGGTAGCGATGGTAGTGGTAGCGATGGTAGTGGTGGTGGTAGTGGTGGTGATGGTGGTGGTAGTGGTGGTAGTGGTGGTGGTAGTAGTGGTGATGGTGGTGCTAGCGATGGTAGTGGTGGCGGTGGTGGCAGTGGTAGCGATGGTATTGGTGGTGGCGATGGTGGTGGTCGCGATGGTAATGGTGGTGGTAGTGGTGGTGATGGTGGTGGTAGCGATGGTAGTGGTGGTGGTAGTAGTGGTGATGGTGGCGCTAGCGATGGTAGTGGTGGCGGTGGTGGCAGTGGTTGCGATGGTGGTGGTGGTGTCAACGACGATGGTTGTTGGCATTGATGGGGGACGACAAAGGTGATGGTGATGGCGATGGTGGTTGGTGGAGGTGTCATTGGTGGCGATGGTGGTGTCATTGGTGGCAATGGTGGTTGATGGTGGTGGTGGTGGTGGCGGCGGCGATGGTGGTGATGGTGGTGGTGGTGTTGGCGATGGTGGTGTTGGTGGTGGTGGTGGTGATCCTGGTCTCACCTGACTGGGTAGAGATCCCAGATCCACGTTTCCGGGAAATATTCTCTGACGGCCTCCTTCACCATCTTGAACATCTCTTCGCCCTCTGTGCAGTTTAAGCGACAGGCAACGCAAGCAACACACGGTACATAAGGTACACAAGGTACATTAGGTACACAAGGTATATAAGGAACACGAGTTACATAATGTGCACGAGTTACATAATGTGCACGAGTCACATAAGGAACACGAGTTACATAATGTGCACGAGGTACATTAGGAAAATAAGTTACATAATGAACACGAGGTACACAAGGCACACAAGTTACATAATGTAGACAAGGTACATAAGGCACACAAGTTACACAAGGCACACAAATTACACAATTTACACTGGCTACACTTCCTTCATTCCTTCCCACATTTCTTTCCTCCTTCCCTCCCTTCCTTCCCGATTCATTCCCCCCTTCCCTGATTTATGTAACAGGAGACAAGGAGGAGGGCCTTTAAAGCCGCAAAAATATTTCGCTTCCCAGGAACGAACCTAACTCATGCAGCAGCAAAGGAGGAACAAGTTGGTGAGAGGCCATGACGGAAATAATTATAAACTTCGATTTAAAGCTTTCGTGACTGCAGGGATTCACATTCTTGGTTCTTTCCGTAAAGTCACCACCACGTAGAAGGGAAACAATAAAATAATATAAATATATATTTTTTATTATTTTATTGTTAACCTTCTACGTGACTTTACCGAAAGAACCAAGAATATGGAAATAATTCTCTTGCACGGGCAAAAGGGGGACTGTCTGAGAGAGCGAGGGAGGACCCCATGGCAAAGCGCCATAAGCTCCCTGCCCGCCCGACGGGGAAAAAAAAAAAAGACAGCGTCAAGAGAGACGGGAAATGTCCCTCGGCCGTTTCACTCCCCGAATCAAACAAAGCGTGGCGCCTGGACAGCTGAAGCGTTCAAATTGCCAATCGCTGCATGATGAACCTTTCTTAAACCGCCGTGGCATTAAACCGACTCCCTGACAACGGGAATCCTTCGGCGAGTCCTCGAGAGTGAGCGAGGGGCAGCCGAGACAGCGGCGCACAGAAGGAGACCTCCCGAGAGAGGTCGGGAGGAGGAGGAGGAGGAGGAGGGGAGGCACCGAGGGTGCGGCCACAGCCGCTGACAAGGAATGAGGTGGAGCGCGGCCACACACTCACGCACACGCGCACACACAGAGAGATGCAGATCGAGCCCTGGGCTGCCGAACCCGCAGCCGCATCGGGAGCAGCGGGCACCCTCCGGCGTGGACCAAGCACGATGAGCGGCGGGGAGGCCGTGGGTGCACGACTCGCTGCGGAGCTAAAGCCTGCCGCCGTCCCGCTACGGCTTACCGCTCACATTCTCGGTTCTTTCGGTAAAGTCACCACCGCGTAGAAGGGAAACAATGAAATAATAAAAACGTACATATATATAAAAAACAAGAAAAATTCTCACGACGTTTCGACTGCGACACCACAAGCAGTCATTATCATCATCATCATCAGGTGTGAAAACCAACGGCAAGAACGGTGGCTTTCAGACAGCATGCATTCATTTTTCGTCTCCCCCCCGTCCGGTTTTCCGAACATAGATGGACTCGTATTCTTAGTTCTTTCGGTAAAGTCACGTTGAAGGGAAACAACAAAATAATAAAATATATATAAAACAATATGAATTACTGCAGTCACGAAAGCTTTAAATCAAAATAGATGGACTCGTCCATCTAATCAAACATGTCAAATCGCTCTCCGTGGTGCTAACGTTCCAAAAATAAACAAAATACAAACCGCCACTTCTTTCAAATGTTTCTTGCCGTTGGTTTTATTTTTTATTATTTTATTATTTCCCTTCCACGCGGTGGTGACTTCACCGAAAGAACCGAGAAGATGAATCCCTGCAGTCGCGAAAAAGCTTTAAATCGGAATGTATTCGATACGCATTCGCCGAGAAAGGCATTCTGCGTGGATATCGCCACTCTGAGGTGCTGCCCATTGTTAGGGTTTAGTCACGTGATCGCGAGGTTTGACCATTGATGCTTTTGTGATCGTCCAGTACGGATTGACTCGTTGAGTATTTTTTTTTTTGCACGGGCTCCGCTGTCGGCATCCCGATGATGAGAGTTTGATGTTGGGGCAGGTTAAAGTTGCTGAGATTTAAATAAAAAAAACGGGTTTACGAGTGGCCCTATCCTAAACTCGTGCTCATCGTCGTAATGATGAACTGTACCCCGCGGTGAGATCTGAATCCCGAGACCTGACACAGTTACACATCATCATTGTGAAAGCAATAATCCTGAATGTAGAGGCAGAGAATCGTAAATGTTGAGATTAAAGCAAGAATCATTGATATTATCACAATTGGTGAAGCATACTCCGAGGCAACGAGAGAGCCAATACTGATAATCGCACCACCTAATAATTGTACACGAGGTGACACACACGCAGACATAATCACATTCACATAATCACATACACACGCACGTAATTTCGTGCTAAGACACGTGTAATTAATTACACTTAACACACATTTGCAGTTAATAACACTTATTTACATGAATAAACATTTTTGGTTGCAATTTTTACATTTATAATTGTTATTTTTGTATTTTTAAAAATAATTTCTTATATAATATTCACTTTAATAACAATACATACAACGTGGTGGTGGAGATTGGTGGTGGTAGTGGTGATGGTGATGATAATGGTGGTGATAGTGGTAGAGACGGTGATATTGGTGGTGGGGACAGTGATAGTGGTGGTGGTGATAGTGGTAGAGACGGTGATATTGGTGGTGGGGACAGTGATAGTGGTGGTGGAGACAGTGATAGTGATAGTGGTGGTCGTGGAGACAGTGATAGTGGTGGTGGAGACAGTGATAGTGGTGGTGGTGGTGGAGACAGTGATAGTGGTGGTGGAGATTGGTGGTGGTGGTGGTGGAGACAGTGATAGTGGTGGTGGAGACAGTGATAGTGGTGGTGGTGGAGACAGTGATAGTGGTGGTGGAGACAGCGATATTGGTGGTGGGGACAGTGATAGTGGTGGTGGTGGTGGAGACAGTGATAGTGGTGGTGGAGATTGGTGGTGGTGGTGGTGGAGACGGTGATAGTGGTGGTGGTGGGGACAGTGATAGTGGTGGTGGTGGAGACAGTGGTGGTGGTGGTGGAGAGAGTGATAGTGGTGGTGGTGGTGGTGGAGACAGTGATAGTGGTGGTGGAGAGTGTGATAGTTGTGGTGGTGGAGACAGTGATAGTGGTGGTGGAGACAGTGATAGTGGTGGTGGAGACAGTGATAGTGGTGGTGGAGACAGTGATAATGGTGGTGGAGACAGTGATAGTGGTGGTGGTGGGGACAGTGATAGTGGTGGTGGAGACAGTGATAGTGGTGGTGGAGACAGTGATAGTGGTGGTGGTGGAGATAGTGATAGTGGTGGTGGAGACAGTGATAGTGGTGGTGGAGACAGTGATAGTGGTGGTGGTGGAGATTGGTGGTGGTGGTGGAGACGGTGATAGTGGTGGTGGAGACAGTGATAGTGGTGGTGGAGACAGTGATAGTGGTGGTGGTGGTGGAGACAGTGATAGTGGTGGTGGAGATTGGTGGTGGTGGTGGAGACAGTGATAGTGGTGGTGGTGGAGACAGTGGTAGTGGTGGTGGTGGAGACAGTGATAGTGGTGGAGACAGCGATATTGGTGGTGGGGACAGTGATAGTGGTGGTGGTGGTGGTGGAGACAGTGATAGTGGTGGTGGAGATTGGTGGTGGTGGTGGTGGAGACGGTGATAGTGGTGGTGGTGGGGACAGTGATAGTGGTGGTGGTGGTGGAGACAGTGGTGGTGGTGGTGGAGAGAGTGATAGTGGTGGTGGAGACAGTGATAGTGGTGGTGGAGAGTGTGATAGTGGTGGTGGTGGAGACAGTGATAGTGGTGGTGGAGACAGTGATAGTGGTGGTGGAGACAGTGATAGTGGTGGTGGAGACAGTGATAATGGTGGTGGAGACAGTGATAGTGGTGGGGACAGTGATAGTGGTGGTGGAGACAGTGATAGTGGTGGTGGAGACAGTGATAGTGGTGGTGGTGGAGATTGGTGGTGGTGGTGGAGACGGTGATAGTGGTGGTGGAGACAGTGATAGTGGTGGTGGAGACAGTGATAGTGGTGGTGGTGGTGGTGGAGACAGTGATAGTGGTGGTGGAGATTGGTGGTGGTGGTGGTGGAGACAGTGATAGTGGTGGTGGTGGAGACAGTGATAGTGGTGGTGGTGGAGACAGCGATATTGGTGGTGGGGACAGTGATAGTGGTGGTGGTGGTGGAGACAGTGATAGTGGTGGTGGAGATTGGTGGTGGTGGTGGAGACGGTGATAGTGGTGGTGGTGGGGACAGTGATAGTGGTGGTGGTGGAGACAGTGGTGGTGGTGGTGGTGGAGAGAATGATAGTGGTGGTGGTGGAGACAGTGATAGTGGTGGTGGAGAGTGTGATAGTGGTGGTGGTGGTGGAGACAGTGATAGTGGTGGTGGAGACAGTGATAGTGGTGGTGGAGACAGTGATAGTGGTGGTGGTGGGGACAGTGATAGTGGTGGTGGAGACAGTGATAGTGGTGGTGGAGACAGTGATAGTGGTGGTGGTGGAGATTGGTGGTGGTGGTGGGGACGGTGATAGTGGTGGTGGAGACAGTGATAGTGGTGGTGGAGACAGTGATAGTGGTGGTGGTGGAGACAGTGATAGTGGTGGTGGAGACAGTGATAGTGGTGGTGGAGACAGTGATAATGGTGGTGGTGGTGGTGGAGACAGTGATAGTGGTGGTGGAGATTGGTGGTGGTGGTGGAGACGGTGATAGTGGTGGTGGAGACAGTGATAGTGGTGGTGGAGACAGTGATAGTGGTGGTGGTGGTGGAGACAGTGATAGTGGTGGTGGAGATTGGTGGTGGTGGTGGTGGTGGAGACAGTGATAGTGGTGGTGGAGATTGGTGGTGGTGGTGGAGACGGTGATAGCGGTGGTGGTGGGGACAGTGATAGTGGTGGTGGTGGTGGTGGAGACAGTGGTGGTGGTGGTGGTGGAGAGAATGATAGTGGTGGTGGTGGAGACAGTGATAGTGGTGGTGGAGAGTGTGATAGTGGTGGTGGTGGAGACAGTGATAGTGGTGGTGGAGACAGTGATAGTGGTGGTGGAGACAGTGATAGTGGTGGTGGTGGGGACAGTGATAGTGGTGGTGGAGACAGTGATAGTGGTGGTGGAGACAGTGATAGTGGTGGAGATTGGTGGTGGTGGTGGTGGAGACGGTGATAGTGGTGGTGGAGACAGTGATAGTGGTGGTGGTGGTGGTGGAGACAGTGATAGTGGTGGTGGAGACAGTGATAGCGGTGGAGATTGGTGGTGGTGGTGGAGACGGTGATAGTGGTGGTGGAGACAGTGATAGTGGTGGTGGTGGTGGTGGTGGAGACAGTGATAGTGGTGGTGGAGAGAGTGATAGTGGTGGTGGAGACAGTGATAGTGGTGGTGGAGACAGTGATAGTGGTGGTGGTGGAGATTGGTGGTGGTGGTGGTGGAGACAGTGATAGTGGTGGTGGTGGTGGTGGAGACAGTGATAGTGGTGGTGGTGGGGACAGTGATAGTGGTGGTGGAGACAGTGATAGTGGTGGTGGAGACAGTGATAGTGGTGGTGGTGGTGGAGACTGTGATAGTGGTGGTGGTGGAGACAGTGATAGTCGTGGTGGTGGGGACAGTGATAGTGGTGGTGGTGGTGGAGACAGTGATAGTGGTGGTGGTGGAGACAGTGATAGTGGTGGTGGAGACAGGGATAGTGGTGGTGGTGGAGACAGTGATAGTGGTGGTGGAGACAGTGATAATGGTGGTGGAGACAGTGATAGTGGTGGTGGTGGAGATTGGTGGTGGTGGTGGAGACGGTGATAGTGGTGGTGGAGACAGTGATAGTGGTGGTGGAGACAGTGATAGTGGTGGTGGTGGAGACAGTGATAGTGGTGGTGGTGGAGACAGTGATAGTGGTGGTGGAGACAGTGATAGTGGTGGTGGAGACAGTGATAGTGGTGGTGGTGGAGACAGTGATAGTGGTGGTGGTGGAGACAGCGATATTGGTGGTGGGGACAGTGATAGTGGTGGTGGTGGTGGTGGAGACAGTGATAGTGGTGGTGGAGATTGGTGGTGGTGGAGACGGTGATAGTGGTGGTGGTGGGGACAGTGATAGTGGTGGTGGTGGAGACAGTGGTGGTGGTGGTGGAGAGAGTGATAGTGGTGGTGGTGGAGACAGTGATAGTGGTGGTGGAGAGTGTGATAGTGGTGGGGGTGGAGACAGTGATAGTGGTGGTGGAGACAGTGATAGTGGTGGTGGTGGGGACAGTGATAGTGGTGGTGGAGACAGTGATAGTGGTGGTGGAGACAGTGATAGTGGTGGTGGTGGTGGAGATTGGTGGTGGTGGTGGGGACGGTGATAGTGGTGGTGGAGACAGTGATAGTGGTGGTGGTGGAGACAGTGATAGTGGTGGTGGAGGCAGTGATAGTGGTGGTGGTGGAGACAGTGATAGTGGTGGTGGAGACAGTGATAGTTGTGGTGGAGACAGTGATAGTGGTGGTGGAGACAGTGATAGTGGTGGTGGTGGAGATTGGTGGTGGTGGAGACGGTGATAGTGGTGGTGGAGACAGTGATAGTGGTGGTGGTGGTGGAGACAGTGATAGTGGTGGTGGAGACATTGATAGTGGTGGTGGAGACAGTGATAGTGGTGGAGACAGTGATAGTGGAGACAGTGATAGTGGTGGTGGTGGAGACAGTGATAGTTGTGGTGGTGGGGACAGTGATAGTTGTGGTGGTGGGGACAGTGATAGTGGTGGTGGTGGTGGTGGAGACAGTGATAGTGGTGGTGGAGATTGGTGGTGGTGGTGGAGACAGTGATAGTGGTGGTGGTGACAATGATAGTGGTGGTGGGGACAGTGATAGTGGTGGTGGTGGTGGTGGAGACAGTGATAGTGGTGGTGGAGACAGTGATATTGGTGGCGGGGACAGTGATAGTGGTGGTGGTGGAGACAGTGATAGTGGTGGTGGAGACAGTGATAGTGGTGATGGTGGAGACAGTGATAGTGGTGGTGGAGACAGTGATATTGGTGGTGGGGACAGTGATAGTGGTGGTGGTGGTGGAGACAGTGATAGTGGTGGTGGTGGTGGTGGTCGTGGAGACAGTGATATTGGTGGTGGGGACAGTGATAGTGGTGGTGGTGGTGGGGACAGTGATAGTGGTGGTGGTGGAGACAGTGATAGTGGTGGTGGTGGTGGAGACAGTGATAGTGGTGGTGGTGGAGACAGTGGTGGTGGTGGTGGTGGAGACAGTGATAGTGGTGGTGGTGGGGACAGTGATAGTGGTGGTGGTGGAAACAGTGATAGTGGTGGTGGAGACAGTGATAGTGGTGGTGGTAGAGACAGTGATAGTGGTGGTGTTGGTGGAGATAGTAGTGGTGGTGGAGATAGTGGTGTTGGAGATGGTGATAGTGGTGGTGGCGGTGGTGCACATCTGAGATTGGTACCTTGCTCCATGTGACGAATTTTTCCACGATCACCGAACACCCGAGGTGGGCTGTTGACAATTTTACTGTAATAGTGGATGTCATCTTGACGGTTATGGCAATCCACTGACCTCTTCACGGTAGTGTCGGTCAGAACCACCAGGCCCATGCCCTGTGAGTTGAAGAAGATCACGGTGGTGGTGGTGATGATGGCAATAATAATCATTATTATTATCAGTCCAATGACTGAGATCACTGGCTGATGCACCACCTGTGCCCTCTACTGTGCCAAGTTGCTGTACTTTAGCCACCCGGCGCTCCGCTCGTTGTTGTGAGCATCGCTCCACTGCCCTCCATTGTTGCTGGAGGGCGACTGCCTCCACCTGCCCAGTAGCGGCCTTCACGAGCCTCCTCCACAGATACCAGTCATCAGCAAGTCCACGCAGCTCTACATCCAATTGTACCACATTACACCATTTCCTCTCTAGCAAATGCCATGCCCATTTAGCCCTCTCCGGCCGAACAAAAGCTGTTTAGGCATGCGGTGGCTGGGCATGCGGGCTACATGACCCAGCCAACGCAGCCTTGCCTGCCGGAGAAGCTTGCTGATGGGACTTTGTCCAGATCTTTCAAGGATCTGTGAGCTCCTAAATATTTCCCACCAGCGAAGAAAGTCCCGTTTGGGGGGTCCACGTTTCACAAGCATAAAGAAAGGAGGGAATGACTGTGACCGAGAAGACCTGAAGCTTTGTGTGGAGCGACGGACCAGTTAGCTTTCACACAGCGTTAGGCAGCCGGTGAAAGGATAATGCCACTCGACTGATTTGGAGTGAGACCTCTGCTGTCAAAGTAGAGCCGGTCATGAGCACACTTCCCAGGCATGGGAAACTCTCCACTTTCTCCACAACTGCTCCATCACCAATTGGGAGTTGTGGGGGTGGAGTGTCCGATGGTACAAAATACCAAGGCAGGTGCTTAGTTTTTGTGGGGCTAATGGTAAGGCCCCACCTTTTAGTGGCAAGCTCCAGGTTCAGCAGCCGTGCCTCCAAATCCTCCTCTGAGTGAGCAGCAATAACCCGATCATAAGCATATATAACGTGGTTGAGCAATAGGACAGCCACCCCTTGACCACACCCGGGAAGAGACCAGCCTCCCATTGTATCTGTACCAGATGGAAATTCCTCTGGTACAGCCATCGAAGACTTGACGAACTACGTTGTCGAAATAGATGTTAAATAATGTGGGAGCCAGAGGACATCCCAGTCGCACCCCAAGGTGAAAAGGGAATGGCTCTGACTCCCGGCCACGTAGTTTTACCCGGGCCCGCTCACCATCATGAAGGTCCTTAATGATCGTGAGCAGAGGGTCAGGGACTCCAAAAGCACGAAGATCAACCAGAGCCCAGGCCTACTGATGGTATCATAGGCCTTGACCAGGTCAATAAAGCAGAGATGTAGGTCTTGCTGGAATTCCCTACACCTCTGCTGTAGCAGACGGACAGAAAATATGGCATCTGTGCAGGACTGCCCTTTCCTGAAACCGCATTGGGGCTCCGCAAGCCTCTCCTCAGCGTGCCTGGCAAGGCGATGTTGAATAAGCCTTGCCAGGACCTTTCCCGGCACACTGAGGAGTGAGATGCCCCTGTAATTGTTACACTCTGTGCGGTCCCCTTTCTTAAAGAGGGGGACCACCAGGGAATCCTTCCAATCCTGAGGAACCCGTCCAGTGGTCCACACTGTTGTTATGATGTCATATATGTCAGTCTGTGCACAAACGCCACCCTCCCTCAGCATTTCGCTTGGGAGATCATCTCTGCCCGGTGCCTTTCCTGGTCTCAGACTCTGGATCGCCTTCAGTACTTCCTCAACATATGGCACCTCAGCCAGCCACTCACAGGGGGTGACTTCCTCCAATATTTGAGGCACCGCAGCCTCAGCAGGGTCATCCCCAATTTGTGCCACGATGTTTTCCTGGCTGAGGGATTTTCCCTCCCCCAAGGCCTCACAGAAATGCTCAGAAAATCTGCAAACCTGTTCCTGGGGGTCAGAGATTGGATCACCGTTTTTTCCCCTAATGATAGTAATAGGTGTGGTGCTGCAGGTTACTTTTTTGATGGAGTTAGATAGCGATTTGTGATCGCGGGCCACTGAGGCAGACTCCATCTCCTCAGCAACCCGCGACCACCACAATCCTTGCAGCGCCTCACGGCTCTCCAAACATCCGAGCGAAGGCTGCGGTAAGCATCCTCACTCTCTGACGTGGGATTCTGTAGCCGATGACAGTGGGCCTGTCGCTTTTTCTCAACTATCCTGAACACCTCCTCTGTCAGCCAGGGTCTCTGGGGAGGTCTGGACCACGTACCCAAAGCAGCCATTGCAGCTGCATGGGTCACAGTCCTAAATCTCGCACATTTACCCTCACACACACACACACAGTGCCACACAAACACAGTGACACACACACACACACTTTGCTGTACCACCTTCTCCTGGCACATCCATGGTACAGCGTTGGTGTTGGAGATGGTGGTGGTGGTGGTGGAGATGGTGGTGGTGGAGATGGCGGAAGTGGCAGAGATGATGATAGTGGTTGTGGAGATGATGATTGTGGTGGTAGTGGTGGTGGTGGTAGTGGTGGTAGTGGAGATGATGATAGTGGTTGTGGAGATGATGATAGTGGTGGTTACGATGTTACTGGTGGTCACGCTGTTGTTATTGTTCTTGGTGGTGGTGGTGCGGGCGTTGTGGAGCACACACCTTGAACAGCCGATGCACGGTATTTGGGAAATAATCCAGCCAATCACTGTACAATCGTTTGCGCCATCGACCACTTCTCAGGCTGCAATCCAACCGCTCGATTCTGTAGTCGTAGGAACTGAGGTCCTGCACCTGAAGCCTTTGGAAAATCTGTCGGGACAAATCGCCGCGAGAGCAGACAGATATGCGGCGAGGAGACAGAGTTGACTTTCTTTTTTTTCCCGCACTCTGCTGTAGGAGGGAGTGAGATGGAACAGATGGAGATTAGTCCACACACTCTCCTGTAGGAGGGAGTGAGATGGAACAGATGGAGATTAGTCCACACACTCTCCTGTAGGAGGGAGTGAGATGGAACAGATGGAGATTAGTCCGCATACTCTCCTGTAGGAGGGAGTGAGATGGAACAGATGGAGATTAGTCCGCATACTCTGCTGTAGGAGGGAGTGAGATGGAACAGATGGAGATTAGTCCACACTCTGCTGCTGTAGGAGGGAGTGAGATGGAAAAGATGGAGATTAGTCCACACACTTTGTTGTAGCAGGCAGTGAGATGGAACAGATGGAGATTAGTCCATGCACTCTGCTGTAGGAGGGAGTGAGATGGAACAGATGGAGATTAGTCCACACACTGCTGTAGGAGGGAGTGAGATGGAACACATGGAGATTAGTCCACACACTCTGCTGTAGGAGGGAGTGAGATGGAACAGATGGAGATTAGTCCACACACTTTGCTGTAGCAGGGAGTGAGATGGAACAGATGGAGATTAGTCCACACACTCTCCTGTAGGAGGGAGTGAGATGGAACAGATGGAGATTAGTCCACACACTTTGCTGTAGCAGGGAGTGAGATGGAACAGATGGAGATTAGTCCACACACTCTCCTGTAGGAGGGAGTGAGATAGAACAGATGGAGATTAGTCTACACACTTTGCTGCAATAGGCAGTGAGATGGAAAAGATGGAGATTAGTCCACACACTCTCCTGTAGGAGGGAGTGAGATGGAACAGATGGAGATTAGTCCACACACTTTGCTGTAATAGGCAGTGAGATGGAACAGATGGAGATTAGTCCACACTTTGCTGTAGCAGGGAGTGAGATGGAACACATGGAGATTAGTCTTTGCTGTAATAGGCAGTGAGATTGAACAGATGGAATTTAGTCCACACACTGCTGTAGGAGGGAGTGAGATTGAACAGATGGAGATAGTCCACACACTGCTGTAGGAGGGAGTGAGATTGAACAGATGGAGATTAGTCCACACACTCTGCTGTAGGAGGGAGTGAGATGGAACAGATGGAGATTAGTCTACACACTCTGCTGTAGGAGGAAGTGAGATGGAAAAGATGGAGATTAGCCCACACACTTTGCTGTAGCAGGGAGTGAGAAGGAACAGATGGAGATTAGTCCACACACTCTCCTGTAGGAGGGAGTGAGATGGAACAGATGGAGATTAGTCTACACACTTTGCTGTAATAGGCAGTGAGATAGAACAGATGGAGATTAGTCCACACACTCTCCTGTAGGAGGGAGTGAGATGGAACAGATGGAGATTAGTCCACACACTCTCCTGTAGGAGGGAGTGAGATGGAACAGATGGAGATTAGTCTACACACTTTGCTGTAATAGGCAGTGAGATGGAAAAGATGGAGATTGGTCCACACACTTTGCTGTAGCAGGGAGTGAGATGGAACAGATGGAGATTAATCCACACACTTTGCTGTAGGAGAGAGTGAGATGGAACAGATGGAGATTAGTGCACACACTCTGCTGTAGGAGGGAGTGAGATGGAACAGATGGAGATTAATCCACACACTTTGCTGTAGGAGAGAGTGAGATGGAACAGATGGAGATTAGTGCACACACTCTGCTGTAGGAGGCAGTGAGATGGAAAAGATGGAGATTAGTCCACACACTTTGTTGTAGCAGGCAGTGAGATGGAACAGATGGAGATTAGTCCACACACTTTGCTGTAGCAGGGAGTGAGATGGAACACATGAAGATTAGTCTTTGCTGTAATAGGCAGTGAGATTGAACAGATGGAATTTAGTCCACACACTGCTGTAGGAGGGAGTGAGATTGAACAGATGGAGATTAGTCCACACACTGCTGTAGGAGGGAGTGAGATTGAACAGATGGAGATTAGTCCACACACTCTGCTGTAGGAGGGAGTGAGATTGAACAGATGGAGATTAGTCCACACACTCTGCTGTAATAGGCAGTGAGATTGAACAGATGGAGATTAGTCCCACACTCTGCTGTAATAGGCAGTGAGATTGAACAGATGGAGATTAGTCCCCACACTCTGCTGTAATAGGCAGTGAGATTGAACAGATGGAGATTAGTGCACACACTCTGCTGTAATAGGCAGTGAGATTGAACATATGGAAATTATTCCACACACTCTGCTGTAGGAGAGAGTGAGATGGAACAGATGGAGATTAGTCCACATACTGCTGTAATAGGCAGTGGGATTGAACAGATGGAGATTAGTCCACACACTCTGCCTGTCTACCCACCGCCTTCTCCTGGCAGAGCCATGGGGTACAGCTCCTCCTCGACACAGACCCACGGGAAAATAAGGTTTTAGTTGATTGTTGTTATTATTGTTCTTATTATTGTTGTTATTAACGTTGCTATTGTTATTATTATTGCCGTTATTGTTGTTACTATTTTTATTATTGTTATTATTGTTACTATTGTAGGGGATCTGCGAGCCACCGAGACGCACCAAATCGCACGCGTGGGAATGCGCGGGTCAGGGGTCAAAGGGCAGTGACGTCACCGGGACCGAGGCGTGCCAGACGGGAATGTGTATTGGAGATGGGTTAAAGGGCGCTGTGGGACGGGTGTTCGGGGTTGGTTGTGGAACGAGTGTTGCTGTGCATCGGCGAATTACAGAAGTGCTTCAAACCATTCTCGACTCCTCTTCATCTGGTGGCAGCGGTGGGATGTCTCGCCTCACCCGAAGCAAGAACCCACGTTGGGGAGACACAGACAAGAAGACGCTCTGGGTGCCCGGGACGATATCTGCTCCGTAACGGAACGGACGAGTTGGGATTCGCCTCCCGGCTCATCGACGAGATCCGTGGCAGCTGCTTGTCCCGTGCGGCCACCTTCCTCCACCAACCCAGCGAGGAGACGGGGGTGTGTCGCTCAGCCTTCCCGACCAGGCACTCCGCAGCATCTCTCCGGGGATGGAGCAGCATCAACGATGCCGCCGACCCTGCGTCCGGCGCGGGACCTGGGCGAGCGCTCCAGTCGGTCCTCCCGAGATCCTCCGACAGCAGCGGCAACCGGGGGGGGGCGAGATGCAGCCGGAACCTCCGGGCGAGGCGGCCCGCGGAGGAAGGATCAGGATGGAGCCGCCAGCTGGGCCGCGATGCAGGAAGTTTGCGTCCAGATCGGGAGAATTGTCGCGCTTTCGCCCGCCGGTTTGAGACGGCCCGCCCCGGGGCAATGAGGTGGACGCGGTGAGCAAGCCCTGACGATGCTGCCCAGCGTTGTTGGACGACCGCACGCTGGTGGCGTTCGACCGGATTCTGGCTGAAAAACGAGGAACCCTGCAGGGTGCCTGCAGGGAGATGGCGGACGTTGTTCGATCCTCCGTCCGGAGTGCGCCAGAGGTTTCTAGGCCGCCGGCGTGAAGCATTTCGAATCGTTCCCGGTCCTCAGGACGGAAACCGGTGGCGACGGCAGAAGCCGCATTCCCGGCGGCTCAACGAGCCGGCCCTGGGACTCGCTGGTGGCGGGGCCGGCTCCTTGCCCGTGGCACGGAAGGCGGGAGCGATGCTGCCGGCGGTGGAGGAGCAAGTCCGCACCTCGCTACGGGCCGCACGCCATCATCATCTGCGCTTACGAGGAGATGGCGGGAACCGCGCGAGCCGTGGCGCGCGCCGACCCCGGCGATGGGCACCCAGTGAGGCAGGAGATCATCCTCGGGTCAACGACGACATCGTCAGCCACCGCTGCGGCCGGGAGGGACGAGTCGTCCGCGGACGCCGCAGCAGGACGAGCGCGCCGGGGCGGCGGCCAGCCGGGATCGTCAGCCTCGGTCCGCGGCCGTTCAGACCCGGGCGAGCGCCGACACCTCGAACACCCGGCCAGAACCATGCACGCCATGTTTACCCCGTCACGCGTCCCAAACGCTCGGGGGCGCAGGCTAGGATTCCCGCTGACGGTCCGGGCACCGTGGCCGGACACGGTTAAAAAGTGGCGTCGGTGGGTCCGCGTCGGTAGGCTCGGTGGCAGGGGTCAGCGTCCGCGTGTTGGCCGACGCCGGTGCGTCGGCGAGCATCGCGTCCCCGCGTATCTTTGACCTGTCACCGGAGGGACAGCGCCGTCTCGCGCCGACGCAGGCCAGACACGTAGCCGCGAATGGGGGAAGTATGGGGATAGTGGGCCAAGTGGTAGCGCCGGTCCGCACCGGGGAGCTGGAGGTACGTCGTGCTCCGGTACTGGTCTCCAGTGTGCTCACGGTTCCCTGCCTGCTGGGCACGGACCTGTTGGGGCTCATGCCCCTTCGCATTCTGATGGACGGAGGCTGCGTCGAGACCCCGTCGGGGAGGGGGGGGGGAGAGGGTTGCTTGTATTTCTTGTGCCCAGATGGGGAAGCGAAGCAGCTCACGCGAGTTCAGACGCTGATCAAGACCACGGTTCTCGATCCCGCCTCTGGTGCGCGGGTCTTGGTGCCGCTCCGATATCGCAGCCCCGCTCGTCACTTCCCGGTCGGATGCGCCGCTCATCGTCTCCGCAGTGGTATCAGTGGTGGGTCGCCACTGTTTGGCAGCAGCTGACACGCCTCTGTTCACGCAGGTCCTCAACACACGGCCGACACCCCGGTAACAATTCAGGAAGGGACCTTGTTCGTAAAACGTCAGTCCCAGGCATTCGAACCCTGAGGGGAGCAGGGTGCTGTCTCCCCGGCCGAGCAGCGGTACTGCGTTAAGCGCCGGGAATTTGTTGGCCCATTGTGGTTTTTCGTGAAAATCAATACCGGCCTTATCTGCGTGGCTCCGACCACGCAGCGCTCCAATACGCGCTGCGTGTGGATCAGCCCTCAGGCCAATTGTCACGCTGGCTTGAAATCCCGCAGGCGGAAGACGCGTCCTCGATTAAAATCACGTCGGCGAGTCAGAGAGGCCGCCGGTGAGACGGCCACACGTGGTGTCGCCTCGGTTGTCCCGCGGGGCAGGCTGTTCATGCACTGGGACGGTGGATTATGCCGGTACGCTATTGTTGTCCCCCACCACTCTGCTGTGGTGAGGTTGTTTGAGCGCAGCCAGCGTTTTTTTGCGCCCCCAGATGCATTGACAATGTGCTGAAAGGTTGCGTACAATGTGCGCGGCAGAAGCCACCGGCGAAATCTTGTTGCCCTCCGCTACAGTCCATTCAGGTGCCGCGAATCAACGAGCCGATTGCCCTCTGTAATCTTGGTCCATTTCCAACATCCGCGCGCGAGGCAACAAATACTTGCTCGTTGGCGTTGAGTATTTCTCACGCTGGCCTATGGCCTGGCCGCTCCCGAATCAATCGGCTGTAGTTGTGACCGAGGCGTTCCGTAATGGCCTATGTCCTGGATAAGGGTGCCCCCCGAACGCCTTTTGACCGATCAAGGTAAAATATTTTACTTGAAACTGCTAAGGTGAGGTTTTGCGATTTGCTGGGGGCAAAGAAGGTGCGCACGTCACCATACCATCCACCGATGGACGGCACGGTCGAACGCCTGAACAGAACGCCGACCTCCATGTTGAGTCACCCGGTCAGCGAGTCACAGCTGGATTGGGACTTGCATGTCCCTGCGGTTCTCACCGCCCTCCAGGATGGCCCCTCGCTCGTCCACCGGCTACTCTCCATTATTTTTAATGTATGGACAGGAATATGATCCTCACATCGACGTACAGTTGCGGGCGGGCCGCGCCGGCCGTGAAAGCGTCAAAAGATTCCGTGACATCTCCTGAAAAGCTCTCCGAAGCGCGGGAAGCTTCCAGGGTCAACTCCCGAGCCGGACAGTTGGCTAACGAGCGGCTGAAGGGGGCTCACATTTCCCCGTGCGATTGGTCCGCAGGTGCCCGTGGGCAGATCCCCTAAATTGCTGCTTCCCTGGAGGGGGGCCGGTTGATGTTGTTCGGGTCGTGCGTCCAGAATGTGTTGTTATTGTTGTTATTGTTGTTATGGTTGTTGTTATTGTTGTTATTGTTATGGTTGTTGTTATTGTTGTTATTGTTGTTGTTGTTATTGTTATGGTTGTTGTTATTGTTGCCCCCCTTACCGACTCGGCCGACAGCTGAGCTTCGGGCTTGAGGAGGAGGACGCTCTTGTCGACGACGCGCAGCGCGCACAGAGAGCCGGGAGACGCACGGATCGACAGCGTGGACACGGCTCCCGGAAGTTCCTGCTCATGCTCAAATCCCACAGACACCTGCGCATGCACACGCACACACGCACACACGCACACACGCACACACACACGCACACACACACACGCACACACGTACATGCATGCACACGCACGCACACGCACGCACACGCACATGAATGCACACGCACGCACATGAATGCACACGCACACACACACATGCACACGCACGCACACACACAAAGACGTATAGCCTCTAGCAGGATGTAGGGCCAAGTACTGTTCGCGAGCACTGATGAAGGCCGGCACTGTGGCACACGAGGGCGTGGGTGGCCAACACCACGTCCGGCCGCCTTTGTCTCCCCCGGTTGCGATGTTTACTACACACCGTACCAGGTACTCATTTTGTGGCTGAGTCGACCTAGGGGAGGCCCAGGACCAGTTCGGATGATCGTCATTGGCGTTGGCCGTGACAGGGAATCGAACTCGAGCCGCCGGAGTTCGTAGCGCAGCGTAGCGCTAACCGCTGCACCACCGCTCGTCACGCGGAAACACGTCCAATCCACTGCAGCAGAATGGGAGGCCCCTCCCCCACCCATACCCCCCCCCCGCTTTTATGACGTCACAATGCTGTTCCTGGGAACCCCCCACCCCCTGTTTTCCCCATAGACTAAGAGTAGAATCGGTAGCAACGTCACTTGCCGATGTGTTTTTTCCTTTCAGCGGCCGTGTTCATCCACTGTGGCTAGGAGATGTTAACTACCTCACCTGGTATGCAGGAGGTTGTGGGTTCGAACCCGGCCGTGGCGATGCCTGCTGCTGCTGTATATTTGGAGTTTGCGTGTCTCTCACTCTCTCATCATCACCATTACGGTGGCTAGGAGATGTTAACTACCTCGCCTGGTGTACAGGAGATCCTGGTTTACAGTCTCTCCCCGTGGCCGCGTGGATTTTTCTCCGGGTCCTCCGGTTTTCCCCTCAACATTTAGAATCAACGTCTCTACGTGTTTAGAGGTATTTGGCTGCTGCTCTAAATGTGTGATGGCCAGGTCGCTTCTGGAAAAGACCTATACACATACCTGTCAACCCCTTATCAATGCCCTACCTTATTACAGATCAATTCAGACTACCGTACACTATACACTACACTACTATACACTACACTACTACATACCTGTCAACCCCTTATCAATGCCCTACCTTATTACACGTCAATTCAGGCTACAGTACACTATACACTACACTATACACTATGCTACTATACACTACACTACTACATACCTGGCAACCCCTTATCAATGACCTACCTTATTACAGGTCAATTCAAACTACCGTACACTATACACTACACTACCATACACTAAACTACTACATACCTGTCAACCCCTTATGAATGCCCTACCTTATTACATGCCAATTCAGACTACCGTACACTATACACTACACTACTATACACTACACTACTACATACCTGTCAACCCCTTATCAATGCCCTACCTTATTACACGTCAATTCAGACTACCGTACACTATACACTACACTACTATACACTAAACTACTACATACTTGGCAACCCCTTATCAATGTCCTACCTTATTACAGGTCAATTCAGACTACCGTACACTATACACTACACTACTATACACTACACTACTACATATCTGACAACCCCTTATTAATGCCCTACGTTATTACAGGCCAATTCAGACTACCGTACACTATACACTACACTATACACTACACTACTATACACTACACTACTACATACCTGGCAACCCCTTATCAATACCCTACCTTATTACAGGTCAATTCAGACTACCGTACACTATACACTACACTATACACTACACTACTATACACTACACTACTAAATACCTGTCAACCCCTTATCAATGCCCTTCCTTATTACAGGTCAATTCAGACCCCCGTAGAAAAATCCACGCGACAACGATGAGAGAGAGACACAAACCACAAATATACCCCAGGTGTCATGTAACTAAGGCTTTCATGTAACCCAGACCTTAATAAACCAAGGCCTTATGTAATTATAGCCTTCGGGTAACTAAGGCCTTCATGTGACCCACGACCTCCTGCATACCAGGCGAGGTGGTCAACATCTCCTCGCCACCGTGGTAATGATGCGAGAGAGACACGCGGACTCCCAGCATACAGCAGCAGGCATCGTCGGGGTCGGGATCGAACCCACGACCTCCTGCATACCGGGCGAGGTGGTCAACATCTCCTCGCCACCGTGGCCGCCAGCCTGGCGCACCTTGTTGGGGAAGCACTTGCGCACGGTCAGGGCGAGCGTGTCGGCCACCGTCTCGTTGCCGAAGACCATCCAGGCGAGGAGTCGGGCCGTCGGCGCGAAGCTGTGTTTAACCTTGAGGTCAAAGTGATGGGAATGCGTTTTGCCTGCGCGCGGTACACAAACACGCACGTACACACACACACACATAAACACGCACGTACACACACACACACATAAACACGCACGTACACACGCACCACCAACAATAACAACAACCGCCATTCGCGCATTAAGGCTATTGCGTGAAGTGTCGAATGCCCCCTGGCCGGTCCACATAGAGGGTTGGGACTCACCATCAGCCCCATAAAAACAAAGCACCTGCATGGGTATCTTACGCCAACCAAATACTCCATCCCCTCAACTCGCCCATGAGTTGTGGAGAGAGAGAAAGAGAGTCTAGAAGTGTTTGTACCTGCGCAGTGTGTATATGTCTAGCTCCAGTTTGGAATACACAGACATACACAGACTTACACAGACTTACACAGACACACAGAGACTTACGCAGATACACATACATGGCCATTGTGAACCCTTTCCACCTCCCCGTGTAATCCACAGTGTATCAGAATACAGGTGGTGTCATTAATTCTCGTACCCAGGTACACGTTGTCCATTGTGAATGACTCCGTGTGCATGATATTTCCTCTTGACATGACCTGAACAACAAGAAAAACTACAATGCCAACAATATCACCTCAAAGCACACCTGTATTTCGGCGCTTCATGTATATCTTACATAAGATGCTGCGTGTGTATGTTGAACTTCTTCTGCGCCGTACATAGCCAAGCGTGCTATGTGTGTGTAATGACAATAGTGCCTTATGTGGTGTGAGTGGACTGGTGGCCACGGGAGGTAATGACAGGGGAGTCAGCCTGCGGTTTGAACGGACTGGTGGCCACGGGAGGTAATGACAGGGGAGTCAATCTGCAGTACGAATGGACTGGTGGCCACGGGAGGTAATGACAGGGGAGTCAGCCTGCAGTACGAATGGACTGGTGGCCACGGGAGGTAATGACAGGGGAGTCAGCCTGTGGTTTGAACGGACTGGTGGCCACGGGAGGTAATGACAGGGGAGTCAATCTGCAGTACGAATGGACTGGTGGCCACGGGAGTTAATGACAGGGGTATCAGCTGTGAGTGCGAAGGAACCGGTGGCTGCCGGAATGCTCGAGAAAGGAGCGTGGTCAGGTGATGGAAGCGGACGGTAGAGTCTGCTGATAGAGAGAGCGTCCAGAGTCGGCAAGAATGATTGAGAAAGGGGGCGTGGCCTCATGTTCATATACAAGGGAGACTAGGGGCCATTGCAGTGGGATCTTTGCCTGATATTAAGTGAACGCGTCTTCAATAAAGTGCCACCTCAAGAGAAGTGTGTCAAGGCATCATTACATATGTATGCTGAACTTCTTTCGCACCATACATAGCCAACCGTTCTGTGTGTGTGTATGTTGAACTTCTTTCACCCTGTACGTAGCCAACCGTGCTGTGTGTTGGACCTCTTTTGCACCATACGTAGCCAACCATGCTGTGTGTGTGTAATTTACACTTCTTTCGCACCGTACATAAGCAACCATGATATATGTGTGTGTATGTATGTATAACTTCTTTCGCACCGTACGTAGCCAACTGCGCGGTGTGCGTGTTGAACTTATTTCACCCCATACGTAGCCAACCGTGCTATTTGTACGTATGTTGAACTTCTTTAGCCCCACACGTAGCTAACCGTGCTGTGTGTGTGTATATGCTGAACGTCTTTTGCACCGTACGTAGCCAAACCGTGCTCATCGGAGGTGCGGGGCGACGGTGGGGGAAGCACATCAAGTTAAAGATGACACAGTAATCCAGTGGCCGTCCTAATTTTGACAGTGGTGAGTGCAATGACCGTGGAATATCACGCGGTGCGCGGTTAATGGCTGATGTTAAAGATCCCCACCGGACGTGATTCGAAATGACAAGGCCGTGGTGTGCCGCTCATCGTTTGTCCAAATTGGCCCCCCGATAACAGAGCTACCTGTCTTGAAAATTCTCGTCCATTGTTCGCGTGCAAGCGAGTCCGTGGGTTAGTGAGTGAGTTGACGTGTGGGTGAGTGAGTTAGTGAGTGAGTCGCTGTGCGGGTGGGTGAGTGGGTTAGTGAGTGAGTCGCTGTGCGGGTGGGTGAGTGGGTTAGTAAGCGAGTTACTGTGTGGGTGAGTGAGTGGGTTAGTGAGTGAGTTGACGTGTGGGTGAGTGAGTGAGTCGTCCGGCAAAACAACCCCCTACCTCCTCGCGGTGCCGGACGGGCAACTCTGTCGTGGATAGTGCTGTGGGGGGAGATCCAATTTTGATTGGCTCCTCCCCTCATGGCATATGTGTCCACCACAGGGGCTAAACGGGGGCTCTGGACGGGTGCGAGGGGCTGGTAACCCCTCCACCTTCAATTAATTACCACGAAACCACGAGTTAAACTGAAATATGTAACTAATAAGCTTGTGCCGGAGGCCCCGGAGGCCAGGCGTCTATGACGTCTCCTGGCCAAACCCCAATTGGCGGAGCCAGGAGATTGAATACCTACCCTCGGGGCTACTTCAGAAACAATGAAAAGCCACTATGGGGGGCCACGTGGAATGTTCGAACGCTCACTGCAGAGGAGAGGCTGCCACTCCTCTGTCGGAAGCTGGACCGGTACCGCCTGGATCTATGCGGCATTCAGGAGGTCCGGTGGACCGGCTCTGGCTCCTGCCACCATGAGGGGTGGACAGTCCTCTACTCGGGGCAGCAGACTGCCAAACAACAGGGTGTGGGTCTTCTTTTGAACAAAAGAATGAAGGGGGCGTGGGAGCGTGGCGGTGAGGTGTGGGAAGCTGAAAGCCCCAGGCTACTTTGGGCTCGCCTTCCCATAAACCGGAGGCGAGGAATGGTGGTCGTGGTTACTTATACCCCCACCGAAGATGAACATCCGTGGAGGGATGCAGGCAAAGCCGATGAGTCAGATGCCGTCTATGACCTCCTGTCACAGGTGCTGGCTAAAGTGGCCCCTCGGGATAGAGTCATCATGTTGGGTGACTTCAATGCCCGAATTGGTCATGATACTGGCACCTGATCTGGAGTGATTGGACGGCATGGGCCAGATCAGCTCAATAACAACGGTAGGAGGCTACTAGATTTTTGTGCAGCCCATGGGCTTGTAATTACCAACACGCTGTTCCGGCATCGGCGCATCCACACAACATCATGGATGCATGCCGGGTCCAAGCAAGAACATCTGCTGGACTACATAGTGACGGACCAGCGAATGCGAGCCCATGTCCTTGACACCAGGACCTACCGTGGAGCTGATCTGCCCTCTGACCATCGACTAGTCATCTGTAAGATGCGCCTGCCATTCTTCCACTCCGGTGGTGGGTGTACACCCAGGACCCCATTCCAACATAAAGTGGCCTGGTCTCAGATATCTGATGAAAGTTGCAAGCGAGAATTTCATCATCGCTTGCGGCTGGGATTGGCATCGTCCCCGACTCCTCCTGATGTCGAGGGTAAATGGGTGAGGTTTAGGACTGTGACTCATGCAGCTGCAATGGCTGCTTTGGGTACGCGGTCCAGACCTCCGCAGAGACCCTGGCTGACAGAGGAGGTGTTCAGGATGGTTGAGAAAAAGCAACAGGCCCACTGTCATCGGCTACAGAATCCCACGTCAGAGAATGAGGAGGCTTACCGCAGCCTTCGCTCGGAGATTCGGAGAGCCGTGAGGCGCTGCAAGGATGGGTGGTGGTCGCGGGTTGCTGAGGAGATGGAGTCTGCCTCAGTGGCCCGTGATCACAAATCTATATTTAACTCCATCAAAAAAGTAACCTGCAGCACCACACCTATCACCATCATTAGGGGAAAAAACGGTGATCCAATCTCCGACCGCCAGGAACAGGTTTGCTGAGCATTTCTGTGAGGTCCTGGGGGAGGGAAAATCCCTCAGCCAGGAAAACATCGTGGCACAAAGTGAGGATGACCCTGCTGAGACTGCGGTGCCTCAAATATTGGAAGAAGTCACCCCCTGTGAGTGGCTGGCTGAGGTGCCATCTGCTGAGGAAGTATTGAAGGCGATCTGGAGTCTGAGACCAGGAAAGGCAGCGGGCAGAGATGATCTCCCAAGCGAAATGCTGAGGGAGGGTGGCGTTTGTGCACAGACTGCCCTATATGACATCATAACAACAGTCTGGACCACTGGACGGGTTCCGCAGGATTGGAAGGATGCCCTGGTGGTCCCCCTTTTTAAGAAGGGGGACCGCACAGACTGTAACAACTACAGGGGCATCTCACTCCTCAGTGTGCCGGGAAAGGTCCTGGCAAGGATTATTCAGCATCGCCTTGCCAGGCATGCTGAGGAGAGGCTTGCGGAGCCCCAATGCGGTTTCAGGAAAGGGCGGTCCTGCACAGATGCCATATTTTCTGTCCGTCTGCTACAGCAGAGGTGTAGGGAATTCCAACAAGACCTACATCTCTGCTTTATTGACCTGGTCAAGGCCTATGATACCATCAGTAGGCCTGGGCTCTGGGTCGTTCTTCGTGCTTTTGGAGTACCTGACCCTCTGCTCACGATCATTAAGGACCTTCATGATGGTGAGCGGGCCCGGGTAAAACTACGTGGCCGGGAGTCAGAGTCATTCCCTGTACACCTTGGGGTGCGACAGGGATGTCCTCTGGCTCCCACATTATTTAACATCTATTTTGACCACGTAGTTCGTGAAGCCTTCAATAGCTGTACCGCGGGAATCTCCATATGGTACAGATATAATGGGAGGCTAATCGATGCCCGGGTGCGGTCAAGGGATGGCTCCCTATTGCTCAACCACGTTATGTATGCTGATGATTTGGTAATAACTGCTCAGTCAGAGGAGGAGTTAGAGACGCTGCTGCTAAGACTGGAGCGTGCCACTAAGAGGTGGGGCCTTACCATCAGCCCCACCAAAACTAAGCACCTGCCTGGGTATTTTGTACCATCGGACACTCCACCCCCACAACTCCCAATCGGTGATGGGGCAGTTGTGGAGAGAGTGGAGAGTTTCCCATACCTGGGTAGTGTGCTTATGACTGGCTCCAGTTTAACAGCAGAGGTCTCACTCCGAATCAGTCGAGCGGCAATATCTTTTCATCGGTTGCGTAACGCTGTGTGGAAGCTACCTGGTCTGTCGCTCCGCATTAAGCTTCAGGTTTTCTCGGCCACGGTCATTCCCTCCCTTCTCTACGCTTGCGAAACGTGGACCCCCCTAATGGAACATCTTCGCCAGTTAGAAACATTTAGGCTGGCCTGCTTACGATCCATCCTGGGTTTAAGCAGAATGGATTGTGTGAGGAGCTCACAAATCCTTGAAAGATCTGGGCAGGGTCCCATCGGTGAGCTCCTCCGGCAGGCAAGGCTGCGATGGCTGGGTCATGTAGCCCGCATGCCCAGCCACCGCATGCCGAAACAGCTTTTGTTTGGCCGGATTGAGGGGGCTAAGCGGGCGCGGCACGGGCTAGAGAAGAGATGGAGTGATGTGGTACAGGAGGACGTGGAGCTGAGTGGACTTGCCGATGACTGGTACCAGCGGTGTCAAGATCGGCCTCTGTGGAGGAGGCTCGTGAAGGATGCTACTGGGCAGTTGGAGGCAGTCGCCCTCAAACAACAACGGAGGGCGGAGGAGCGACGCTCAGAACAACCAGCGGAGCGCCGGGTGGCTAAAGCACAGCAGGTTGGCACAGTAGGGGGCACAGGTGGTGAATCAGCCAGTCATCTCAGTCAGTCGACCTGTGGCACCTGGGTCTGCCCCGTGACCTCCTGCCAGTGGGCGTTCGACACTTCACGTGGCCTCAGGGTGCACATAGCCTGGCACAAGCGTCGTGGTGACGTCACCGCCACTTAGTGGCGAATGGCGGTTGTTGGTGTTGTTGAGTCGCTGTGCGGGTGGGTGAGTGGGTTAGTAAGCGAGTTACTGTGTGGGTGAGTGAGTGGGTTAGTGAGTGAGTTGACGTGTGGGTGAGTGAGTGAGTCGCTGTGCGGGTGGGTGAGTGGGAGTGAGTCGCTGTGCGGGTGAGTGGGTTAGTGAGCGAGTTACTGTGTGGGTGAGTGAGAGGGTTTAGTGAGTGAGTTGACGTGTGGGTGAGTGAGTGAGTCGCTGTGCGGGTGGGTGAGTGGGTTAGTGAGTGAGTCGCTGTGCGTGTGGGTGAGTGAGTCGCTGTGCGGGTGGGTGAGTGGGTTAGTGAGTGAGTCGCTGTGCGGGTGGGTGGGTTAGTGAGCGAGTTACTGTGTGGGTGAGTGAGTGGGTTAGTGAGTGAGTCGCTGTGCGGGTGGGTGAGTGGGTTAGTGAGTGAGTCGCTGTGCGGGTGGGTGAGTGGGTTAGTAAGCGAGTTACTGTGTGGGTGAGTGAGAGGGTTTAGTGAGTGAGTTGACGTGTGGGTGAGTGAGTGAGTCGCTGTGCGGGTGGGTGAGTGGGTTAGTGAGTGAGTCGCTGTGCGGGTGGGTGGGTTAGTGAGCGAGTTACTGTGTGGGTGAGTGAGTGGGTTAGTGAGTGAGTTGACGTGTGGGTGAGTGAGTGAGTGAGTCGCTGTGTGGGTGGGTTAGTGAGTGAGTCGCTGTGCGGGTGAGTGGGTTAGTGAGCGAGTTACTGTGTGGGTGAGTGAGTGGGTTAGTGAGTGAGTTGACGTGTGGGTGAGTGAGTGAGTGAGTCGCTGTGCGGGTGGGTGAGTGGGTTAGTGAGTGAGTCGCTGTGCGGGTGGGTGAGTGGGTTAGTGAGCGAGTTACTGTGTGGGTGAGTGAGAGGGTTTAGTGAGTGAGTTGACGTGTGGGTGAGTGAGTGAGTGAGTCGCTGTGCGGGTGGGTGAGTGGGTTAGTGAGTGAGTCGCTGTGCGGGTGGGTGAGTGGGTTAGTGAGCGAGTTACTGTGTGGGTGAGTGAGAGGGTTTAGTGAGTGAGTTGACGTGTGGGTGAGTGAGTGAGTCGCTGTGCGGGTGGGTGGGTTAGTGAGCGAGTTACTGTGTGGGTGAGTGAGTGGGTTAGTGAGTGAGTTGACGTGTGGGTGAATGAGTGAGTGAGTCGTTGTGCGGGTGGGTGGGTTAGTGAGCGAGTTACTGTGTGGGTGAGTGAGTGGGTTAGTGAGTGAGTTGACGTGTGGGTGAGTGAGTGAGTCGCTGTGCAGGTGGGTGAGTGGGTTAGTGAGTGAGTCGCTGTGCGGGTGGGTGAGTGGGTTAGTGAGCGAGTTACTGTGTGGGTGAGTGAGTGGGTTAGTGAGCGAGTTACTGTGTGGGTGAGTGAGAGGGTTAGTGAGTGAGTTGACGCGTGGGTGAGTGAGTGAGTGAGTTGACGTGTGGGTGAGTGAGTGGGTTAGTGAGTGAGTTGACGTGTGGGTGAGTGAGTGAGTGAGTCGCTGTGCGGGTGGGTGAGTGGGTTAGTGAGTGAGTCGCTGTGCGTGTGGGTGAGTGAGTGAGTCGCTGTGCAGGTGAGTGGGTTAGTGAGCGAGTTACTGTGTGGGTGAGTGAGAGGGTTTAGTGAGTGAGTTGACGTGTGGGTGAGTGAGTGAGTCGCTGTGCGGGTGGGTGAGTGGGTTAGTGAGTGAGTCGCTGTGCGTGTGGGTGAGTGAGTCGCTGTGCGGGTGGGTGAGTGGGTTAGTGAGTGAGTCGCTGTGCGGGTGGGTGGGTTAGTGAGCGAGTTACTGTGTGGGTGAGTGAGTGGGTTAGTGAGTGAGTCGCTGTGCGGGTGGGTGAGTGGGTTAGTGAGTGAGTCGCTGTGCGGGTGGGTGAGTGGGTTAGTAAGCGAGTTACTGTGTGGGTGAGTGAGAGGGTTTAGTGAGTGAGTTGACGTGTGGGTGAGTGAGTGAGTGAGTCGCTGTGCGGGTGGGTGAGTGGGTTAGTGAGTGAGTCGCTGTGCGGGTGGGTGGGTTAGTGAGCGAGTTACTGTGTGGGTGAGTGAGTGGGTTAGTGAGTGAGTTGACGTGTGGGTGAGTGAGTGAGTGAGTCGCTGTGTGGGTGGGTTAGTGAGTGAGTCGCTGTGCGGGTGAGTGGGTTAGTGAGCGAGTTACTGTGTGGGTGAGTGAGTGGGTTAGTGAGTGAGTTGACGTGTGGGTGAGTGAGTGAGTGAGTCGCTGTGCGGGTGGGTGAGTGGGTTAGTGAGTGAGTCGCTGTGCGGGTGGGTGAGTGGGTTAGTGAGCGAGTTACTGTGTGGGTGAGTGAGAGGGTTTAGTGAGTGAGTTGACGTGTGGGTGAGTGAGTGAGTCGCTGTGCGGGTGGGTTAGTGAGCGAGTTACTGTGTGGGTGAGTGAGTGGGTTAGTGAGTGAGTTGACGTGTGGGTGAATGAGTGAGTGAGTCGTTGTGCGGGTGGGTTAGTGAGCGAGTTACTGTGTGGGTGAGTGAGTGGGTTAGTGAGTGAGTTGACGTGTGGGTGAGTGAGTGAGTCGCTGTGCAGGTGGGTGAGTGGGTTAGTGAGTGAGTCGCTGTGCGGGTGGGTGAGTGGGTTAGTGAGCGAGTTACTGTGTGGGTGAGTGAGTGGGTTAGTGAGTGAGTTGACGTGTGGGTGAGTGAGTGAGTGAGTTGACGTGTGGGTGAGTGAGTGGGTTAGTGAGTGAGTTGACGTGTGGGTGAGTGAGAGGGTTTAGTGAGTGAGTTGACGTGTGGGTGAGTGAGTGAGTCGCTGTGCGGGTGGGTGAGTGGGTTAGTGAGTGAGTCGCTGTGCGTGTGGGTGAGTGAGTGAGTGAGTCGCTGTGCGGGTGGGTGGGTTAGTGAGCGAGTTACTGTGTGGGTGAGTGAGAGGGTTTAGTGAGTGAGTTGACGTGTGGGTGAGTGAGTGAGTCGCTGTGCGGGTGGGTGAGTGGGTTAGTGAGTGAGTCGCTGTGCGGGTGGGTGGGTTAGTGAGTGAGTTACTGTGTGGGTGAGTGAGTGGGTTAGTGAGTGAGTTGACGTGTGGGTGAGTGAGTTGACGTGTGGGTGAGTGAGTGAGTGAGTCGCTGTGCGGGTGGGTGAGTGGGTTAGTGAGTGAGGCGCTGTGCGGGTGGGTGGGTTAGTGAGTGAGTTACTGTGTGGGTGAGTGAGTGGGTTAGTGAGTGAGTTGACGTGTGGGTGAGTGAGTGAGCGAGTTACTGTGTGGGTGAGTGAGTGGGTTAGTGAGTGAGTTGACGTGTGGGTGAGTGAGTGAGTGAGTCGCTGTGCGGGTGGGTGAGTGGGTTAGTGAGTGAGTCGCTGTGCGGGTGGGTGGGTTAGTGAGTGAGTTACTGTGTGGGTGAGTGAGTGGGTTAGTGAGTGAGTTGACGTGTGGGTGAGTGAGTTGACGTGTGGGTGAGTGAGTGAGTGAGTCGCTGTGCGGGTGGGTGAGTGGGTTAGTGAGTGAGGCGCTGTGCGGGTGGGTGGGTTAGTGAGTGAGTTACTGTGTGGGTGAGTGAGTGGGTTAGTGAGTGAGTTGACGTGTGGGTGAGTGAGTGAGCGAGTTACTGTGTGGGTGAGTGAGTGGGTTAGTGAGTGAGTTGACGTGTGGGTGAGTGAGTCGCTGTGCGGGTGGGTGAGTGGGTTAGTGAGTGAGTCGCTGTGCGGGTGGGTGGGTTAGTGAGTGAGTTACTGTGTGGGTGAGTGAGTGGGTTAGTGAGTGAGTTGACGTGTGGGTGAGTGAGTGGGTTAGTGAGCGAGTTACTGTGTGGGTGAGTGAGTGGGTTAGTGAGCGAGTTACTGTGTGGGTGAGTGAGTGGGTTAGTGAGTGAGTTGACGTGTGGGTGAGTGAGTGAGTGAGTCGCTGTGTGGGTGAGTGGGTTAGTGAGCGAGTTACTGTGTGGGTGAGTGAGAGGGTTTAGTGAGTGAGTTGACGTGTGGGTGAGTGAGTGAGTCGCTGTGCGGGTGGGTGAGTGGGTTAGTGAGTGAGTCGCTGTGCGGGTGAGTGAGTGGGTTAGTGAGCGAGTTACTGTGTGGGTGAGTGAGTGGGTTAGTGAGTGAGTCGCTGTGTGGGTGAGTGGGTTAGTGAGCGAGTTACTGTGTGGGTGAGTGAGAGGGTTTAGTGAGTCGCTGCTGTTGCGGGTGAGCGCCCGGGTGACCTCCGCCATAACGACGGTGAAAAAAAGAGATTCGCAGGCAGAGGGACGGAAGCGACGGCGCTCACCAGAACATTGATAACGGGCCGCACAACTCCTCCCGCGCGGTCGTCACCGGCGCTGCTCCTGTTCTCTTTCAGCAACAGAAGCAGGTGCAGAGAGACGGAGGAGCCGCACTCGAGCGTGTGAGCGACGCGCTCCAGCTGCAGGAAACTGTCGCTGGGCGAGAAGAACGCGCTGATGGTGCTGTAACCCTGCCGGTAGGTCACACCCGGATGGGCGGTCGAGTTGAACTCGGGGTCTGTGGCCTGTGGGGTTCATGGTGGTGGGGTGGGGGTAACACATGCGGATGCGTCTCTTAAAGCGATACAACACAAATTGGGAAAATTCCACAGAATGTATCATTAATGCCTTCGTGTAGCTAAGGGTTACGTAACTGAGGCCTTCATGTAACTGAGGCCTTCATGTAACTGAGGCCTTCATGTAACTGAGGCCTTCATGTAACTGAGGCCTTCATGTAACTGAGGCCTTCATGTAACTGAGGCCTTCACGTAACAGAGGCATTAATGAAACCCATTTCTTATGTAACTAAGGCTTTCATGTAACCCAGGCCTAAATTAAACTCGGGCCTTATCTAACTAAGGCCTTCATGTAACCCAGGCATTAATGAAACCCAGTTCTTATGTAACT